>JAVSBV010077344.1:0-10081 GCA_033117975.1 Parotocinclus spilosoma | reverse complement strand
GGGTAGTGATGCCAGAGACGAAGAGTTTCTTCACGGATATTACATACTGTACACGTTCTTTGGTCCGATTAAGCGAACAACATTACACGTATATTATAGGATTTGTTTCTGTACTTTAGGATTCTGTCCGAATAAGCGGCTGGTCCCATTAACCGGTGGTCCAATTAGGTGATCATGCATCACCCCGGCCCCCCTCATCACTACAAAGACTGTTTATCCTGCTCCTCAGTCCAGTGCTGGTGCTTTACACCACTAACATCTCTGATCCAAAGTTCCTGATTTTGGTCCCCATTGTGCTTTGTTTTTATTTTTGTTCCTCTTCTTATTTTTGTTTTGGTTCTTTCTCTCGTTTCCATTCTAGTTCTGGGTCTTGTTAGTGTTCCTGTTTTGGTTCTTCTTTCTCGTTTTTATTTCTTGCTCTGGTTTTGTTGTTCTCCTTTTGGTTCTTGTTCTAGTCTTTATTCTTACTTTACTTGTCCTTTCTTCTCTTCTTGTTTTCCTCCCATTTGTCTTTCTGTATTGGTTTTCAGGCTCTTTACCTTTTCTAGTTTTGTTTCTTTTTGTCTGATTTTGTGCTTTTGGTTCTCATTCTGCAGATTTGTGTCCTAATGTAATGACCCTCGTGTAACCTAGTGCAAATAAACCGGGCGAGCTCAGACCCCGATATACAGCACAATGCCTTCATATTCTCGTTTTTGTTTAAAATAAATAATGAAATGGCAGTGCTGTAAGCGCTCTCAGGTTCCTCAGGTAGGTGTGTTCCTCTAAAAAAAAACAAAAAAAACAACAAGGGCTTTTCTTACTGATTTTTCACACAGGTTACATCATACAGTGGGAATACAGAAGGCATATTTTATTTATTTTACACTATTACACACGTTTTATTTGCACTTTATGATCAGAGTGACTTATATAATGATGTGTTAGTGTGGGGGAGGGTCACGCCTACGGGCCCGTGCACAATATTGCACCAAAGCATGTACGGATTATTTAATTTTGTTAATTATTAGGTTTGTTAATTTAATTATTTAATGTTAAGGTTTTCCAGAGGCAGCTGTACAGATCTGGCCAGCAGATGTCGCCAGTGTGCAGGGTTCAAATGATTTATGGCTTCAGAAACCCTCGTTTTGTCTCCGCTTGCTCTAAACTTGCCGTGGCAGGTTCTTCATACGTAGTTTTATAGCCTTAACATTATTTATTAATAATAATAATAATAATAATAATAATGTCAGGGGGTTCATATTGGTGAACAAAAATGCTTTTTTAGGTTAAAAGTTTGAACTTGAGAGGTTTAATAAGGTGGGTTGTTTTTTTTGTTTTTAAACCCTCTCTCTGCATGAACCTACATCTGAATTCCATTCTCTCTTTGTTATTCTTTGTTACTCTTTGTTACTCTTTGTTACTCTTTGTTACTCTTTGTTACTCTTTGTTACTCTTTTCTTTCTCTTCTCTCCGTTGAGCTTGTCCGACCTGCAGTGATTTTCTCAGCCTGGTGCAGGGAATCATGGACCTGCAGGAGCTTCTGGCTAAAATGACTTTAAAGGTGAGGCTTTGTTCTCTCTCTTCCTTTTCTCTAACTCTTATCGTTCTGAACTTTATTCTTTAAAGCACGCCGTTTAAAAACCCAGACCGGTCGCTAACGTGGTAGGGCAGTAAATTTAGGTTTTCGTTAATCGTGCTAGCTGGCAGTTCAGTGTGCCAGGGGCACCGTGCATGGTCATGTGACACAGACCAGTACCCAACCCCCCCCACCCTAGTGGTTAGTTATTTATTATTAATCGGTAGTAGCTTTGTTTGGATTTGTACTCCTTTTCTTTTTGAAGATTGGCATTAAAATCAGAAACAGGATTTTTAAAGCTCTGTGCCCACCTCTCTGAGCCGCCTCGATGCCCAGGTCTGATCACCTGATGCCATGTGATGTTAGCGGGCACTCTGGCGGAACAGATCGTGTTCTTTAGGGCTGGAATGACGATCCACGATGGTTACCGCAATCGTTTTGTGTAAAAATATCCCCACAGTTTGGGCTTGGTGTGATGGTGTGTCTGACAGGGTAAACACTCGTCATTTAGAACCGCGGTTCCTGCATGGTCGGTTCTTTCTCATTTAAGAAGATCTGACACTACTTATTTGTGTGTGTGTGTGTGTGTGTCTCTGAATGCCTTTTTTTTTTCTTTATTCCCGGCTGTTAAAGAGGCGCCAGGCCGTGGAAAAAGTGCCTGAAAAGTGGACCGTTACCGAGTCGTATCTTCCATTTTAATCGTCCGGGCCTGGCCCCTCTCCCTGCTCCCCCAGCCTTTGTACGTGTAGAATACGAACGAGGCGACGGCGCACATGACTGAGCGCTTCCACCGGCCCGTTATTAAATCTGCACAGCAGTGTTCCTGATAACCCAGCTCCACGCGCTGCCTCCGTTTATTCATAGAGACTTAAATCTCGATTTTAGAGCTTTCGATTTAAATCTAGGAACGCAGGAGAAATGAGCAGAGCGACGTCTCTGAGCTCGAGTTTCGATTCATCACGCTGTAAATCTGCACCGCTTTAAAAAAAAGCCCCAAACCCCACGCTCCTGTGTAGCTTTTTTTTTTTTAAGATCTCGGAGCGTTTCGGACACGCTAAGGGAAGCCTCCTTCTTTTTAAAGAGTCCACAGAGAAACGTTTTGGGATCACGCGTCTGATTAGGTGACTGGGAATACAAAGGGCCCGTCTAATGCGTATCAATCGTCTGATCACAAAGAGAGGAAGGTTACTGGGTTTTCTGTCAGCCAGGGTTTTACCCGTACTAGTTTTCCACCGTTCAGGCGCGAGTTCGACGTAAATAAGGCAAACGGAGGTTAAGAGGCACCGTGTGGATGTGAGCGGTAATAACCTTGAGTCTGGTGGAGGTCAGGCGCTCGAAGGAGCGGAGCGTAGAATATTTATCTCCGTTAGACCTTTCCTGTGATCAATAAAAGTGCTTTGGAGGCACGGCCCCCCCCCACCCCACCACCGCCCGCACGCTTTTAGCCCAAACTTGAAAGCCGTAATCCACTCCCGATCCCGAAAGTTCAAGAGCCGTTCGCTCGCCCCGACAATTTCCTCTCGATTTCGGAGCCGTCCCTCACGAACGAGCGAGGCTTAAGGTCGGATCTTCTGCCCGAGGAGCTTTTAAATTCAACACAAGTCAAAGGAGGGTAATAAAAACAGGTTTTAAGATGGGCTGAGATATAAAGGGGGATCTTTTTTTTTGTTTTTTTTCTTTTTTAAAGGCTGATGGTGAAGATGTGAAGGTTAAGTTCTGGGTGCGTCATGTCGAGTAAAAATAAGAGGAGATAAAACCAGAGGAATGGTGTGAAGTGTTTGATCAGCTCAGTGTCGGAGCTTTAACATCCTCATCCATATTAGATTAGGAACGCCAAGCAGTGGAATAACAATCAGTTTGCTGTGATGCAGAATGCTAACGTGTGTGTGTGTGTGTGTTGCAGTTGAACTATGCAGAATCCAGGCTGACTCAGTTAGAGAGCTGTCACTGTGAGAGGACGTGCAGTGTGAGTGACGTGCTGTATCGGGATAAAGAACTCTGGACCGAACCGGAGAACTGCAGAACCTGTGCCTGCATGGTAACGAGCCAGGAAAGCTAACGACATATTCATTCAACAGTTCAATTTCCTCTTTATGAAAAGAATTGATTTAATACTTTTTGAAGGCAGTGTTTGAGCTGGTCCAACAGCACCACTAGTGGCCAAAAAGTGCACTACACACTTGTAATGTTTTTATTTTTTATTTATTCGTTTTTTGTTTAATGTGTGTTCCAGAACGGAGCAGTGGAGTGTCGGAGGATATTCTGTCCCCCTGCGAATTGTTCGGAGGACTCGTTACCCGTTCACGTGGACGGGACGTGCTGTAAGAAATGCAGGCGTGAGTACTTCTGTTTAGATTTGGTAGGTTCTCCAATCCAGAGCCGCCCAGGACTGACATCATCACGCGTTCCAAACAATTGTCGAAGATGAACGGCGCGTAAAATTTTTTTTTTAAATATACAATTGAAAACGATTAAAGCGGACTTTGCACGTACACGCGTCGGCCACTTTATTAGGTACACCTTAGTAGTGGGTTGGATCCCTGTCGTTCTTGTAATTGTTGAGATTTTGGTCCATGGTTAAAATGAGGGGGTTATTGGGGCTCTAAATGATTGAATTCTCTATTTTCTGTTCGTCTGCTCAATCGTTTGGATCTTAAAGTGTGTGTGTGTGTGTGTGTGTGTGTGTGTGTGTGCGCAGCTAAGTGCTCGTACCTGAGCCGAACCCTAGCTGAGGGCCAGCGTGTCCTGCTGCAGGGCTGCAGAGAGTGCAGGGTGAGTAACGGCTCGTGTTCTAATAGCTC
Source organism: Parotocinclus spilosoma (assembly GCA_033117975.1). Classification (NCBI taxonomy): domain Eukaryota; kingdom Metazoa; phylum Chordata; class Actinopteri; order Siluriformes; family Loricariidae; genus Parotocinclus; species Parotocinclus spilosoma. Next base: position 5,722 of record JAVSBV010077344.1, on the reverse strand, counting down.
AGCATGACGTAGAATTAATGAGACGTCGTGACATTTGGGTTAGAAAGCGTCTTTAAATAGGCGTAATGGAGCGTGGTTAGCGTTTCTTTCTGAGCAGGAGAGCGGTCTCACTCAGTAGGGGAGCGTTTCTAATATTTTAGACACGGGGGGGGGGATGGGGGGGGCAGCTTTCTGATTTCTGTATAAATAAATACTTTAGAAGTGATTAAACGTTAGCTGTGTAACCCCTCCTCTTATCTCCTGCTCGTCTAAAGACGGTCTCTCTGCCTGTCTCTGTCCATATTTAGTCCCGTCTTTGCCTGTCTCTGTCCCTCTCTCTTGCTCTCTGTCTCTCTGTGCCTGTCTCTGTCCCTCTCTCTTGCTCTCTGTCTCTCTGTGCCTGTCTCTGTCCCTCTCTCTTGCTCTGTCTCTGTCCCTCTCTCTTGCTCTGTCTCTGTCTCTTTCGCTTGCTCTGGCTCTGTCCCCCTCTTTCGCTTGCTCTCGCTCTGTCTCCCTCTTTCGCTTGCTCTCGCTCTGTCCCCCTCTTTCGCTTGCTCTCGCTCTGTCCCCCTCTTTCGCTTGCTCTCGCTCTGTCCCCCTCTTTCGCTTGCTCTGGCTCTGTCCCCCTCTTTCGCTTGCTCTGGCTCTGTCCCCCTCTTTCGCTTGCTCTGGCTCTGTCCCTGTTTGACCGATGTATTTTTACACTTGTTTGCCCATATGCTCTCTAAAGGACAGGGACATCAGACAGTTGACCATATGGACCTTTTGCCCTCCCCCAGGGTAGCTTCTTATCAAAAGGTCTAAGAGATGTGCAGTAGATGTATTTATGTATTTATTTAGATGGGATCTGGATTTGGGTTCCGTCCCCGGTTTGTGAGAAGGCGATAAACCTGCAGACACGTAATAATATTTTATCTAATCACAATGGCAGTGTGAGACTCAGGTGTTGGTATAATGAGAGTTTGGACTGGGGACCTGTCCTCAGGGCAGAGCTGAAGATGGACTTTCTGTTTCCTGTTACACATTATCCCCAAATGTTTATACGCCATGTTCCTTACAGAAAGACAGGAGATACTGCGCCCTCTACAGGTACGCTTAAACATGCACAATGCGGCTCTTTATCTGTTAGCATTATTCTGAGCACTAGTGATCGTATCGTTAGTCGTACCTTGGGCTGGGATTAAATCAAACGTGACCCTGACATAACGTGTAAAGTATAGACCCTATTTATGCTAGTGAAGTGCTAATAAGGGCGTGGCTCCCCCGCGTGAAGCCCGTATTTATCATTCTATCCTTAAATAAGAGGAGCTGCAGGGCCTCTGTTTGGCATACACTCCACACAGCCGTAAAATGTTTAAAAGTTGGTCTTTTTACCCCCCGGTGACTGATGAAGGATCCGAAGGTGTTTGAAGGACATGAGGTCGTTTAGTTTTTAGATTTCGGTTTCTGAAGCATGGTTTTTAAATGATTTATGAGCTAATTAGTGAGGCTGGAAACGAGAATTTTCTCATGCATTTTACAGAATGGTTTTGCTGTTCTGACAAGTCGTGGTTTCTGCTTAAACGAAGCCGCCCACCCCCCCCCCCCCGTCTCTGGTCTGTTTGTGTGACCCGAGCACAGAGTTCCACCTTTAGTTATCAAACCATAAATCCTTAAGATCTTATTTAAAGTTCTGGGACGAGTTCCCATGGTCCAGAAGATCCACGCCTTCCAAGCTCTCGTTATCTAAGTGAGTCTTGGTCTGAGACTGAACTCGGACCTCACCTCAGGTGATATGAACAGAAGAGCTGTAGAGGGGGTTCTGAGCAGCTTCGGTTCCTGTCTTACCTGAAACGGGCTGAGGTTTTATTTTAGGTTCTACCATCAGTGCCTGTTCTGTTTGGGTTTCTTGGGTCTCGTGGGGACTGGGTCAGTGACGTATTTAATTCCCTAACCCTCCATCCAGACCACTTACCTGTTCTATAAACTGTGGAGAGAGTAGATGATGTGAGGAAAGGAGTGACTTAAAGCCACAGAAACAGATAAATAAATACAAGCATTAAAGCAGGGATTTCTTTGATCTTTGTCGTGTTTATTTATGTATTTTTTTTGTATTATTATAACAGGACGGTGTGATGGTGCCGGTGCAGGAAAGCTGTCCGATTCTGAACTGCACACTAAACGATCAGATCCTGCCTGAGAACAGATGCTGTAACGTCTGCAGAGGTGAAGCCCCCCCCCCCCCAAATCTCTTTCTGATCTCTCTAATTAGTTCCTCTAATCTGTTTTCCTGAGCTCGTCAGTTTTCCTTTATTGGGTTGGCAGGTGCTCGTTTGTAGAATTCTCCATCAGCACGTTACACACTGCCGAGCCAAAATGATAAAAGCACCTCGTTCATAAAGGCTGCAACCAAAAATCTGATCAAAAAGACACGCACACAGCGGGGCTTAAATTAGATTAACAATTAGAATTGTACTAGACTAGTTTGGCTCCGACCCCGCACTCCGATTGGCCGAGAGCTCTTCTTATCCGAATAATGACACTCTGACCTAAACTCTTGATTACAGGTAACCATAGCAACAAGCACCAGCCCTAACAAAGCAGCAACTTAATAATAGTGATGCAAGTGAACGAAATCAATTATATTGAGTAGCCAGGTTCTTTCTATTAGCCGAGGTTCATCAGGCTTAATTATAAACGAGGATTTGGGTTTAAGCTCTGAAGTGATTAGATTAGATCAGACGTTTTGGGCTCTTAACGGAGTCACGGCTCGACACTGAAGATCAGTTAGTCCCAGTAACAAAAATGAAGTGACTGATCGTGTGGCTGGTTTCTAGAAATATTACGGGACGGTTATACAGCATCAGCAGCTCCTTATTTTCTTTGATTTTCTTTTTTTTTTTTTGTTTAAACTCACCGTCTTTCATTGAACTCACCGTCCACGTCTGATCTGAGCTTAAGATTAAGTCCGGCTCTTAATCTTGAACCCGACCGAGCTGCTCATGATCTCCAAACTCCGACTTTACCGATTCAGACTCCGAGGGATTGAAATCAGAACAGGATCCTGTAGTTTGGATCGAACCCCCGGGATCTTTCCTTCTCTTATTACGATAACAGATTATTATTTTAGGAGCAGAACTGAACCGGAGTGGAACGCTCATAATTCTGTAGCAGCTCCCTGTTAATAAATATTTCTGTGTTATAGGGCATGATTTCTGTACAGAGGGACTGCTCTGTGGGGAGAATTCTGTTTGTAAAAACCGCAATTTCAAAGCAGAGTGCGAATGCAAGAGCGGCTACGCGTCCATCCACGGAGATCCGACGTACTGCCAAGGTACGACCCCCCCCCGTGTGTGTGTGCGTGTGTGTGTGTGTGATTTCTCACAGCAGACTTTGAGATCACAATGCATTGTTGGGTTTATCCTGATGGAATCAGAGCGTGTCTTTTCGCTGCAGTTTACATCAAAGTTGAAAAGCTTTCTCCTCCAACTTCAGTTTTTCCTCTGACAGTTTCAGGAGGAGTAAATGGAGTGAAAATCAGGCCTGAGTATCTTCAACCACAAGCAAAAAGCGCTCAGGCTCTCTCTGTCTCTCTCTCTCTCTCGTCTGTGTCTCTGTCTCGTCTGTCTGTCTGTCTCTGTGTCTGTCTCTGTGTCTGTCTCTCTCTCTCGTCTGTCTCTCTCGTCTCTCTCGTCTCTCTCTCTCTCTCTCGTCTGTCTCTGTGTCTGTCTCTCTCTCTCTCGTCTCGTCTCTCTCTCGTCTCGTCTCTCTCTCGTCTCTCTCTCTCTCGTCTCTGTCTCTGTCTCTCTCTCTCTCTCTCTCGTCTGTGTCTCTGTCTCGTCTGTCTCTGTGTCTCTCTCTCTCTCTCTCTCTCTCTCGTCTGTCTCTGTGTCTCTCTCTCTCTCTCTCTCTCTCTCTCTCTCTCTCTCGTCTGTGTCTCTGTCTCTCTCTCTCTCTCTCTCTCTCTCTCTCTCTCTCGTCTGTGTCTCTGTCTCGTCTGTCTCTGTCTCGTCTGTCTCTGTCTCTCTCTCTCTCTCTCTCTCGTCTGTGTCTCTGTCTCGTCTCTCTCTCTCTCTGTGTCTCTCTCTCTCTCTCTCGTCTGTCTCTCTCTCTCTCTCGTCTGTCTCTCTCTCTCTCTCGTCTGTCTCTCTCTGTAGAGGCAAAAGTATTGGGACGCTTCTCCTAACGGATCATATAAAGCTCCTAGAACTGTAGTCTAAATTGATAAACATCCCTGCATTTTAGCATGTTATTATATCAGACCCTCACGCTTATAAAACTCAATTTCCCAGCATGCACCTGTTCCAGGATCCAGCTATCCCTCCAGACGGCCTTTCTAGTTTCACTTGATCGTTTTGATTCAGAAAACTGTCCAACCCTCACCTAGGTTTCAGCTGCTGATTTTAAACGCAAATCTACTTTCCTCATCTCACACGTGGATTCTTATTTATCGAGATTTTAATCTGTCAAATGATCGAAGAACGTTTAATCGTTTAGGGTCTCGTCCGTATTCGCGTTTGCTTCTTAAGACCCCAAACATTGTCCCGTCGCTGGCCGTGCCCGGCCGCTATTCCCTGTCCTGTGTAAGTGTGTAAACGTGTTTTATGGATTGATTGTTCGGTCGGGCTTGGCAGGCCGTATGGCGTCGGAGAGAAACGTTCCTTTTCCTGTAAATGACAGAGTGCACAGATGAGACAGACGCAGGAGCTCCGGCGCCCGGCCTTTAGGTCCGGCTCGTTCACGTCTAACTGTTTAGGAGCGAGATGGAGATATTAAGCTCAATTTGGTTTGGCACGTCTTCGCCGGAGCTCACGGAAGCTCGACGCAGGAGCCGAGGGACCAGCGAAGCAAAACACGGCTAATCAAATGGAGCAAACGGTGCACGGTTCGACATGAGCGACTCGGCTAGATTAACATCGCTTCCTCTCTCTGTAATTTGTGAGGTTGTTGGCGGAGCTGGAGTTAGTGTTGGTGTTCCTAAAGTCAGATTGTGTTTGTGATTAGAGAAGGGTGCAGGGTAAAGCCTCGAACCTGATCAATAATAATAATAATAAAAAAGCTTTTTCTGCTCTGTTTTGAAGCACTAGAGGGCAAATTTAAGAGTGAAGTCTGGAGGCGTTTTCCCCACATAACACACACGCACACACAGAGTAGAAGCTGTTTGATATCAGCCATAACCAGTATTAATGTGAGAACGTTTCATCAGGTTTTTTTTTAAATTTATTTATGAGTTTGAACCTTCTGGATCTGTTTAGAAATGTGATGATGATGATAATGCTCTGCAGATGAAGCTCCACTTAACCACCTACACTGTGTGGATCACAACGATAACAAATCGAACAACGTTTTGTTTTCTCCTAAGTTTAACCTGCGCCCTCCCACAAAATCCTTCCATAATTAAAAACAAAGACGAAAACATCCTTTTATACGTCGCAGAAAAACGACTGGGATTTTGGAAAAAGAAATGCAGGAGTATGGAGAGTTTACAGGAGTTACATCGTCGTTAGATTTAGGAGGACCTTTATTATGGATTCAGGAGCTCTGTGGAGGAGGGAACAAATGAGGGAAATCCTATACACTCGATTCCGGTTAATGGGACCAGCCGCTTATTCGGACCAAATCCTAAAGTACAGAAACAAATCCTGTTATATAGGTGTAATGTTATTCGCTTATTTGGACCAAAATTACGCTTAATGGGACCAAAGAACGTGTACAGTATGTAATATCCGTGAAGAAACTCTTCGTCTCTGGCATCACTACCCGA
>JAVSBV010077333.1:0-10081 GCA_033117975.1 Parotocinclus spilosoma | reverse complement strand
ATTTAATATGTTACATAGCACGTCCCGTCTTCTAACATAGGGCATGTTCGTTTAATCGGACCAGCCGGTTATTAGGAACAAAAGGACCGTTCTACAGCTTGCAGTATGAATAGTGTAAGGCACCTTTTGTATTCTGAGCTTCTGTTTACACAGCAGAAAGCTCTGTGTTAGGAACGAAATTACTCAACTACGCTGACAGACAGCGAAGCTCCATCAGACCGACAGGAACGGCAAGAAAAGGCGCTCGGAATCGTTTGCTGAGACACAGAGATGACGTGTGGAATGAGGAATGACGTCTGTTTCTTGTCAAAAGGTGAAAAAGAATCGTTCAGACCGAAGAAACACGAGGATGACGATAAATGGAGGCCACAGAGGTTGGACCGAGAGATTAAGAGACTCCTAATGCTCTCTGGTAAGACGTGTTAAGCTTTAACACCTTACAGTTTTCTTTTAACTGACGTAAAATCAGAACCTGTATTGATGACGCCTGATATAAAGGGTTTGAAATTTGCAGTTACTGCAACGTTTCATTGCGAAATCTTCTTCTTCAGTTTGAAAAAATGAAGGTAAACAAAATTTCAGGTCTAAGAAAAATAATTGAGATCGTAAATCCGTAGCTTGTGGAAATTCAGGCTGTGTCTTGCATTTCATGCCATGAATTTTGCATTTTTTAAAATTATTGTGAGCAGAAACTTTAGTTTATGATTTTTTTAATTGAAATTTCTGAACCCAGATCTACCTTTTTACAATGAAAATGTTCACTTTTTCCCCCGAGCACATCATGCAGAGGTGGGAGATGAACCTCGGGGTCTTTTTCAGAGTGCTAAAACTCTCTGGTTTGTATCTCACCTCTGGAGAGGTGCTGTTCTGCCCTGCCAGGGGCTTGCTTTTTCTTTATCCAGGCGTGAGGCCACCGTGTGACGTTCATATTTATCCCTCGCCGTCGTGTTTATTAGAGATGACGCGCGTTTACGAAGGTGGGGGTTTGTGGGTACGAGGTTTCCGCGAAAAGCTTTTTAATTAGAGACGAACCTTCACAGTTCTTATGTCTGTCCTGCTCATTAAAAAGATTTGTTTTTTATGGATTAATCTTTAAGATGGCGTTCGATTCCTGCAATTTCTGCATGTGTGTGTGTGTGTGTGTGTGTTTAGCTTTTGTTTGCCTAATTGCCGCCATTCATCCCTTCAGCCAATCGGAGAGCTGGATTCGGACTCCTTGGGTCACGTGACACGCCGAAAGGTTCCAGAACGTTTAGAGAAGCGAACGAAGGTCTGTAATAGGATTAGCGAGGGTGCGGGGGCGTTCGAGTGAACAGGAGCGGCGGGCACAAACGCGGGTATGCAGTTCGAACAGGGCGCCAAATGCCAACCTCGACACGCTGTGAAAGGACTGAATGGGCATCCCTGGAGCGTGATGCCTTCCTGCCACCCCTGCCCATCCCTGAGATGACTCAGGGTGCATGCCAGCCTGGTAGACTCTTCGCCCTCACCCTGACCTGGATATGCGCGGGCAAAGCGGGCATTTTATCCCCTAACAACTTTGCAGACTCTTAGTAGTTAGTGCAAACGACAATAAACTGTCATAAATTCATAAAGGAACCATCTGCTGTGCCACCATCACCATCACCATGAAGACCCGCATTCGAATCGAATCCTGTTGGCACCTGTACCCAGATTGTACAGATTCGATGCCCACCCAGCCTTGCACTGGACTCCTTGGCAATCGTACCCCTGTGGCAACATCAAAAAAGGTTCTTCTGTGGCAAGAGCGTGCTTTCTGGTCTCTGGTTACTGGTTGTGAGAAGTTTGGCATGTTCTTTCATTCTTGCCAGGAAAGGACACTGCTGTAGAAGGACCATTTTTGTTTCTCGATGGTTCCCTTTTTGTTCCGGACCTCATTAACGGCCTCCTCTGGCCTGTGGTAGAGGTTTGGCATGTTCTCCTTGATTTGTTTCGCTCTCTTGAAAAAGAAAGATTTGGTAAAGGAACCATTTTGGTTCCCTAAAGAACCTTTTTTTTGCCTGCCCGCGGTGCCTGTATAGGTGTGGAGTTTGGCATGTTCTCCGTGTTCAGACATGATTTCGTCTGTGATTTGCCCTCTTGATCAAACATGCTGAGGTCCAACCATTTCGGTTCCCTAAAGAACCTTTTCTTTATGGCATAGGAGAACAGTTTGTGGTTCCACGAAGAACTTGCTCTTTCTTTGTCATGAAGCAAGTAAACAAGGATTATTAAGCTGCAACAAGAAGCGTTTGGACTCACTCCCGCTAAGCCTCCTTTAAAATCCCCACGTTGGCGTCTGATCAAAAGATCTCGTACGGAGCGCCGTCGTATTTCATGCAGATGGATGCGCGCATACAGATGCGGACATTAGCATGCAAGTGGCGGCTCGGCGCTGAGCGGGAAAACGGCGACGTCGAAAACGTCCTCTGTACGACAAGGCGGATTTATGAACTCAGGCGCCACTTTGTGTTCCGAGTCACTTTGATCGGGCCGGCGAGCCGAATTTTATAGATGGCAAAAGAAACTTTTAAGATCAAACCTGCCACAACTCGAAGCAACGAGGAATCCCACAGGGGGGCACACAGGGACCGGGTACATAGAGGGGAACACAGGGACCGGGTACATAGAGGGGCACACAGGGACCGGGTACATGGAGGGAAACACAGGGACCGGGTACATAGAGGGGAACACAGGGACCGGGGTACATAGAGGGGAACACAGGGACCGGGTACATAGAGGGGAACACAGGGACCGGGTACATAGAGGGGAACACAGGGACCGGGTACATAAAGGGGCACAAGCGATGTTAAAGCTTAAACCCGACTCAATCCTGACTTTAGTTAGTCGGGATTTAGGTTTGTATTCAGTTATTTAGAGATTTAATTATTTTAAAAATCCTCTTTAATAAAAGTTTAAATATCTAAAATCTAAAACCAAATCCCAGAGTTTTTAGTTCCAAAGTCAGATTTTATTAAAATTAAAAAAAAACTCCAGATCTTACATGGTTATTATTTATTAACCTTCCTGTGTCTGCGTGGGTTTACTCCGGGTACTCCGGTTTCCTCACAGTCCAAAGGCTTGCGTGTTAGGTTAATTGGAGTCTCTAAAATGTGGCCCTTAGTGCGTGACTGCGTGTGTACCTTACGATGGATTGCGCCCAGACTTAAGCGGAAGATAAGGCGAGGATGGATGGACATTTAGTGAGACAGAGAGCGCCACCTATTGGTTCTGCACCATGTAAAACCTACATATTTGAGCAAAGATGATATTATAATAAACAGGGAACGTCAAGGCGAGAAGAAACCCGACTTAGGACGGAGATCCTGGAGATCCTGGCGATCCTGAGTCGTCGTGTCTGTGAGCGTTAGGATGAAGGGGTGCACTCGGTCTGCAACAGAGTTTAGCTGGGTGTTTCTTTTAGCACGATGCATAAAATGTTGCGTTTCAGTTCTGCTTTTGGTTCCTCAGGGGGGAATCTGCCTGAGGTTTTCTGCAGATGAATGGACAGAGATGCCGCAGATGCTGATGCTGATGCTGATGCTGATGCTGCTCCTCCTCCCGTCCGTCTCATGCCGTCCTTCCTCCCGGTGCGTGCGTGTGTGTGTGCGCGCGCGTGCTCTTGCCTGTGCTCGTTTCTCCACAGTCGCGCGTGTCTCTCTGAGCTGCTGCTGCTGCTGCATGGATCCTGCCGTCTGATGGCTCGTTTCGCGGATCGAAAAATCCCCCGTGTCCCCGATTCGCTCGCTTTGGATCTGGATTTGGATTACAGGTGCGCCCGGGACGGAGAGGGGGCCTAAACGGCGGCAAGGGGGAAGGAAATCCGGAGAATATCTACGGAGCAAGTTGCTGCCTTTGCGCACGCTGCGTGCCGGTGAGACGGGGCTCGAGATCCGGGATGAGCGGGAGGAGAACATCTTGAGGATCGTCCCCAGAAAAGGACGGCCGGTTCTCGGTATCAGACACTTTTTTTTTCTTTGTTTGTTTGGGGTTTTTTTTGTTTGTTTTCGGACGGCCCCTGACGGAGCCACGCGGGGAATCCAAATAAGCTCGGGCTGATCTCCATCCCACACACCCCCTCCCTCACCTCACCTCCCTTCCCTTCCCTTCCCTTCCCCTCCCCCCGGTGATTGCACACTTGTTCCAGGACCTGATTTCCTGCCCGGGTTTTAGTCCCTGAGAAAGCGAAACGCGCCGCCGATTTTGGAAATACCGTCCCCCGTCCCCCGTCCCCCGTCCCCACCCCCGTCCCCACCCGCTCTCATTCGGATCTAAATGGAAGTATTGGAGACCGAAGGACGTGGTGAAAGGAGCAGACATGGTTCAGGGGCGCACTTTCCTTCACGGTGAGTCCTGAGATAGGAACTTAACGTGACCCGAGTTCTGTCATTCCAGCGAATTAGAGCGAAAAATCGAATTAAATGTAAAAGAAATAATCATAAATATATATATCATAAAATATCTCATGTGAAACGTTAATAAAAGCGATCTAGAAACCTTAAAAACATCATTTGTTCGTTGTCCTGGGTCTCTTGCATTAATTTTTTTTGCCTCATTTGTAACTTAAAAGCTTCTTTTTGAAAAGATATTTATAACATTTTAATTTATGTCCCCAGGTTTTCTATCAATCTTGATGGTTCCCAACCTGGTGTTTTTAATATATATTAATATGAAGCATTTTAAATAACTCACTCATTCACTTTCTCCCTCTTTATATATATATATACTGCAATGTTATTCTTCTTTTTTTTAAAGATATGTATTAATTAGTAGTTTAAAAATCCCAACTCTGATACGATACTTTTTTTGAAAAATATTGCAAAGATTCTGTGCTTATTTCACTTTTGATGCTTTTCTTGTAAGCAAACCTACCCAAACATGCTCTATAACCTATAATCTACTGTTGTTAATCTATTATTTCATTTATTATATTGTTTAAGCCTACACAATATTGTACTTATATACTACTAATAATAATAAGGTAAGACTTTTACCCAGTAAAACACAGGTCTTGTGTTTGTTTGCGTTTGTTTCCAGTCCGTTCGTGCCTGGACCAATATGGCCGACCCGTTTACGCTTTTACAAGCATCAGGCTTGTTCCTGATAAGTTACGTTTTATTTAAATGATCTTTGCGCAGAATCGGTTTATTCTTCTGGTCTTTGGTGAACCACTGCTCTAACATGGAGATCTTCTCGATCTTGTCGATCTTCTGAAGATGCAAGGGGTTAATCCCAAACTCCTATCCTGTTACCAGAGTTATCTTTACATGTTATATGGGAACGCCCCCAGGCTCCTCCTCCAGCAGCAACTGAACCGTTGCTCCAATCCAGGACCATCTGGTCCAACCTGCATCATTTTTTTTTTTACGTTGTTCACGCCAGTCTGAGCCGACCAGCCAAAAGTGGCGGCAGAAATGAAGACTCGTCAGACTCAATCTTCCGCTGGCCACTTTGGGTGAGCTCGTGTGAATTGTATCCTCGGTTGCCTGTTCTTATGGGGTCTGAGATGCCGTTGTAGCCCACCTGCCTCAAGGTTCGACGTGCTTTGAGTCCCTTCACACAAAATGTACTTTGAAGGCAGAAATCATGTGTTCTGACTCCCCCTGATTAATGACTTTCTCTCGCAGTGGTTGCAGGTCTCCTCATGCTGGGATTGTCCGGGGAAACAAAGAAGGACGCAGGTATTTTTTTTTTTTTATGATGATGATATGATTGAATTAATATCTCACATTTCATGGTGTTAAGATTGAATAAAAAGACTGCCCAGTTTAGAGTTAATGCAGCTAACAGCTTCCCTATAAATCTAAATAGCTATTTACCTACCTTATTTTCTAAATTTCTGCTTCTTCTATGCAGGGAAAAACAACTCGGGGGTTCAGCCAGCGGGACAGTGTGGAACATGGGTCAAGAAACCAGAGGGAGGGCTTTTTACATCCCCCAACTACCCCAACAAATACCCACCTGAGCGAGAGTGCATCTACATCATCGAAGGTTTGAGAGTGCAAATGATGTAGTTTCTTTATGGGGAAAAAAATTATTTAAAGGGCTTTATTATTATTATTATTATTATTATTATTATTATTGTTTGTAGTGTTATTCTATTATTATTTCACATCTAATGTTTGCATTATAACTACTATTATTATATATTATTATATGAAATATAAATTGTTTTGTTCTTCCCATAGTCTGCAAAATTATTCAGTATAAATTATTCTTTATTTATCATATAGTAAATGCAAAATTTAAATAAATATTACATACATTTATAATTTTGTATTATTATTATTTATAATAATATTATCATTAATGTTAATAACATATTTTATTATCACTGTTTTTCTTTTATTTATTATTATTATATAAAATATTAATTAATAACATATTGTATTATGATTGTTCAGTATTATTATTTTAATTGTTATTTCTCATATTTTTTATAAATTATTATAGAATCTTTGCTATATAGCTATTATTATTATTATTATTATATTACACATTAATTCATTAATAAAATATGTGCTATATAATAATAATATCATATTAACTATTATATTTGCTTTTAAAAAACTATGATTATTATTCCATCCATAGTCTATTTTTGTTTAATTATATTTATTGTTATAATTATTGTTATTTAGTTCTATTTTAGCAGTTGCTATATTATTATTATTATTATTATTATTATTATTATTATTATTATTATTATTATTATTATTATTAATAGTAGTTAAATTAACACATATTATTTCAGTGTTATGGATGATACAAAAGTATGAATAAATAAATATATATATATAATAAAAAAGGCTATAAAGAAAAAAAAGAAAAATATATATATATATATATATATATGCAAACATGAATGATTTTAATTACGATTAAGACGAAATTAAAGCTTGTGCCTTTAATGAAGTAATCAACAGGACAAATGAGAGGGCGAGAATCTTAACCTGGATGTAACTAAATCAGAGATAAATTTGGTAACACCGGTGTGAATCCAGTCTGGGCTTTGTGTGTGCGTAGATTTGCATGTTCTCCACATATCTGCCCTGGATTTGTGACTGTAAAATGGATGAAGCAGGGATGGCAGCAAAAACCTGAACGATAAGAGGCAACTAACAGAGTCCCACCAAGCCAGTATCGATTGGAAATTAAATAATTTGTCGTCGTGCTGCCGTTTCCTCCCCCGGTGACTCGGTGTGTGTGTGTGTGTGTGTGTGTGTGTGTTTGTTGGATTGCTGTTGCAGCTCCCCCGAGGCAGTGTATTGATCTGTTCTTTGATGAGAAGTACTCCATCGAGCCATCGTGGGAATGTAAATTTGACCACATCGAGGTGAGAGACGGCCCCTTCGGCTTCTCCCCGATCATCGGACGTTACTGTGGCCAGCAGAGCCCGCAGTACATCAGATCCAGTGGCCGTTACCTCTGGATCAAATTCGTAGCAGACGGTGAGCTGGAGGCCATCGGATTTTCAGCCAACTACAACTTCACCACGGGTAAGAGCCCGGCGTTTTTTACCTTTAGAACCCGGAGGTGTCGATTCTTAAAAAAAACAAAAAAAAACAAATTTGGATTGAATCGAGTGGTTGTTGTGAGCATTTCCTGCACTTCCTGCACTTCCTGCTGCTGCAGTTTTCAAGCTGTGATCGATGGACTCGCTTAACTTACTGATGTCAGGACTATTAAATCCACAGCTCCGTTTACAGCTCACTTACGGATTCATTACTCGTTAGAGCTACGCTGTGGAGACGCCAGAGAGATCTCCAAACTCCAACGGAACAGCGACGCTTTTAAAACACCTTTCATTTTCAGGGGGGGGGGGGGGGGAATGTCAAAATATGCTAATGACGGGGAAACCGTGGCTGAACTGCGGATCGAAACTGAGATCAAAGGGCGAAAATAAATCTAGATCATGGTACGGGGTGTTCAATGGATTTAGAGATAAAGTAGTTCTGCTTAAAGGTTTCAATCTGTGCTCCGGTTCATTTTCTACAAATCCACATTCTCCATGTTCTTCTAAACCATGATCTGCTGATCCATGTCCTTCTAATCCATGATCTCCTGATCCAAGGCTTTCTAATCCATACTCTCCTAATCCATGTCCTTGTAATCCATGATCTCCTGATCCAAGGCTTTCTAATCCATGCTCTCCTGATCCACGACCTTCTAAACCATGCTCTCCTGATCCACGACCTTCTAAACCATGCTCTCCTGATCCATGACCTTCTAAACCATGATCTCCTGATCCATGACCTTCTAAACCATGATTTCCTGATCCATGTCCTTCTAATCCATGCTCTCCTAATCCATGACCTTCTAATCAATCTGTCCTGATCCACGACCTTCTAATCCATGCTTTCTTGAACCATGTTCTACTGATCCACAACCTTCTAATCCATGCTCTCCTGATCCACGACCTTCTAATCCATGCTCTCCTGATCATAATGCATGTTCTTCTGATCCACGACCTTCTAATCCATGCTCTCCTAATCCAGGACCTTCTCATCTATGCTCTCCTGATTTATGGGTGATGTAACAGTGCTGTGTAAAAGTGACCTGGCATCAGAATCATCAATTCCATCTTCAGTTACCTGTAAGGAACCACAAACGTTATGTTTGATAACTCTTGAACCACAAGAGCTATTACTAATCTGGTTGCTGCAGTTGGTTCCTGGGCCACTCCTGATCTAATTTGACATCCTAATTACCCTTTGATCCAAAACAGTGGCTTGTAAGATGGCAGCCACGTAGCCTAGAAGATTAACCATTTCAACCATGACTGGGGAACTGGGATACATCATTTGGACTGGTTTAACTGTTGTGCAGAGATCTGGGATTCGAACCACTAACCTCCTGATTATAATGGCTGAGTCTGCGTGGCCGTGTCTTCACCCGGACACCGCACCAGTCATGAGTCGTACCTTGGTCCTCGTCTGCTCTTCCGTCTGTGCGGGCATATGTTGGCATGTGTTGGCGCAGATGTTCTCGTCTCCGTATTCGCTGTGGAACACTGACCGAAGTGAGATCTCCCACTTTCATCTCCCTAATTATGGAAATCCGAAGCTGTGGGTGTCCATTAAGAATGCCGGGGATGCCTCGGTTCTCCCGGCGGACCGCAGGGGAGGGTGGGGGTTGGGAACGGGGCGTCAGTCTGAGAAGACGGGACGTGATCGGAAACGAAATGCCACCCTGACTCGTGGCGGAACTGTGCGAGAGGTTTTTCAATTGGACGAGACGCTGTCAGTGCCGGGTCCCTTGGTTGAAGTTTGCATGTTCTCCCTTTGTCTGCGGGCTGGGTTTAGACTTTGAGAGGAGGTTCGATTCGATTTATGGATTAACGGCTAAAAGCGCTGGTCTAATGGAACAGTCGTTGGTCTTGTTGTCTTGTTGTCTTGTTGTATGCTGTGGCTGTTGGACCCCTGAGCAAGGCTTTTAGGCTTCAACGGGGCTTAGCAGCGCTTGGACTCGACCCTATAACCTTCTGGCCAATAGTCCAGTGTCTTATGACAGTCACTTCTGCACCGCTGCTCTTATGGGTGGTTTAAAAATGTTTGTTTTTTTAAGTTTTCACATAAAAGGGACACTTTTTTCCCCATCTCGGTTCTCCCAAAGTTTTTTTCCTTCTATACTCATTGAGATTTTCCTTGCCACTGTCGCCCTAGGCTTGCTCATTTGGGGATTGGCCTTAAAATATCATGATGTTGTTGCTATAAAAAGTGCAATAGAAATAAATCTGGCTTTGACTTTAGAGAGACGTTGATTTGAGTCGTAGAATCTCATAATGAATTTTAGCTCTGATAATGCAGTGAGATCGTTTGGTTAATTGGAATTAATTTCCACCCATGTTTATTAATTGTATAGACGCTTTGAGCGATTTTGGAGCAGTCGCCGGTGCTACCCTTGCCTTTCTATTTCCCGGCTCAGGTTTTGGTATTATTTGAAGTACAGTCGATTCCGGTTAATAGGACCAGCCGCTTATTCGGACCAAATCCTAAAGTACGGAAACAAATCCTATTATATACGTGTAATGTTATTCTCTTATTTGGACCAAAATTCCGCTTAATCGGACCAAAGAACG
>JAVSBV010077302.1:0-10082 GCA_033117975.1 Parotocinclus spilosoma | reverse complement strand
GTCTCTTCTCTCTCTCTCTCTCTCTCTCTCTCGTCTCTCTCTCTCTCTCTCTCTCGTCTCTCGTCTCTCTCTCTCTGTCTGTCTGTCTGTCTCTTGTCTCTCTCTCTCTCTCTCTCTCGTCTCTCGTCTCTCTGTCTGTCTGTCTGTCTGTCTGTCTGTCTGTCTCTTGTCTCTCTCTCTCTCTCTCTGTCTGTCTGTCCGTCTCTTGTCTCTCTCTCTCTCCCTCTCTGTCTGTCTGTCTGTCTGTCTCTCTCTCTCTCTCTCTCTCTCTGTCTGTCCGTCTCTCTCTCGCTCTCTCTGTCTGTCCGTCTCTCGTCTCTCTCTCTCTCTCTGTCCTTTTCCCTTTGTTTCTCTGTCTCTCTCTCGTCATTGTCTGTCTCTCGCTCTTCTTCTGTCTCTCTCCCTCTTTTGATGTTTCTCTGTCTCCAACGATCTCTCTCTATTTTTGTCTCTCTCTCCCACTTCCTCTCTGTGTTTTTGTCCATCTCCATCTTTCTCAATCCCAGCATCTCTGTGTTTCTCTCTCTCCCTCAGTCTTTCTGTCTCCCTCTTAGAGGGACTGATTTACCTATTTAGGCCCTGCAGATAGTTCCTATAGCGTTTGGGGGCACACTGACAAAGTGCTTGCTCCTCCCTATTCCGTCAGCTTTATGTCTACAGCGCTTTTTATTACATTTTCCTTTTATCATAATTTTGTTATTATCGTTATAATCACCCTCGTATTACCATTATGTCCAAATAAGGCCAATCAAAAATTTAGCAAGTCTAAGGCAACAGTGAAAAGGAGAAACTCCCTAAATGGTATAAGGACAAAACCTTAGGGGGACCAAGAATCAAAAAGAGACCAGTCAGTCTAGATATAGTAAGAATTAACCAACTGCAGAGGTAAATCATGATATGACAACTAGATAACCAGCTCACCCACTGGCACCACAACGGCAAACCCTGCTGTGCCCAGCTAGGCACTGACATCACGGCCAATGCTGGTAAACCTGACATGGGTAAGCGTTAAAAACTTAAAAAATTACCAATTCAAATGGAAATTGCAGCAAACATGAAGATGCATGCTTTATTCCTTCAGGTGTTTAGTATTTTGTATTACACACACACACACACACACACACACTGATGCAACCGTTGTATGTCCAGGTGTTTATACTAACTTCCACTGAACATAACATGGAACTCTAGGCTCCCATACAGTTCATAACATGAAAAGCGGTTCGACCCATCATTCAAGTTTATTGGTATTAATGGGGCGTTCCATTCTCACCTGCACGTTCGCTTCTTCTAATGTAGCAGCCAATTAGAGGAGACATTCTGTAGAACGGGTGCCCTTTGCTTGGTTAATATTAGGATTAATATATTACAATAACACAATGTGTCTTTTAAAGTCAATTCTAACATTATTACTACTATTATAGCAATAACCTTACTAGATTACTGTGCAGAACCCTGCAGTTTAGTAGAGTCAGATTTTTTTTTTTTTTTTCAGATTAAGAATCCCAAATCAATCAAGTCCAGGGGGGCAGTGGCAAGGAAAAACTCCCTCAACATTGTAGGGAAGAAAGTCTCCCACACTGGTGGGACCCGTCCACATCCCGAATCTGTAGTGACCCCATTTACTGGACTAAAGGGCACCGATAGACAGTTTTGTTTTCGTTTATTGTAACTATTCTTATAACCTTAGGTAGCTTATTAAATCTTTCATTTATTTTGACATTTTTAGAAAAATCAGGTCCCTTTTTTTTTGACTCTTTGTTCCCCGATGTTTCTTACTTAACACATTTATATACATAAGTTTTTTTTTCTTGCCACTGTTACCCTGGGCTTGCTCAATTATTGTACTGGGTGTCGATTTTCGAAGACAAAAACACCATGTTGCTAAAACGCACCGTATAAATAAACTCGTACTGTTTGTCTGGAAAATGCACCCCACATAACTTTGGCCCCGGAGCCAGCACAACATCTGTCTTAAACAGGACGAAAAAAAGAGACAGTAGCTTCATATTTATGTCCTTATTTTCCCTCGCCAGTAAAACGACCTGCAGTCATCATCTCTATTTTCAGCACTGTACAAAATCGGCCATTGTTCCGAGAAGCAAATGTGACTTTCATCATTTAGCCAAAAGCCATTATTGTGTCAGTGTGACAATGACGGGAAGTCGTTAGTCAGGGGCTCTGGCAGACGGTGGGCAAACCAGTGCTAGTGCCCCCAACACACACACACACACACACACACACACACACACACACAGTTAAAGGACATAAAACGCACTTCCAACATAATTCCCTGCAGTCCATAAGCAAACTGACTCAGAAACCGATTGATCACAGCACTAAAGTTTAAAAACAGGTGTTTTTTTTCCATTTATCTGGGCCTGAACAGCACTGGGAACCCCAGAATTGCAGCGAGACGCCATGTTGGGCGTTTACGAGTCGCTATATCAGCCATTGTAGCTTCCATGACTGACTGTGACATTTAAAATGTGAGCTAATCCGGTGGGCTTCCCGAGCTGTTATTATTTTGTCATTATTTTAATAGCAACCGGAGCCCGTACATGATTAATTGGATGCTGTTAAAGAGGCGGATTACTCCCCTTTCATAGGCGCACCACTGCAGATTGAATGCATCTCACACACACACACACACACACACGACTGAATAAGGAGGAATCATCTCAGCGATCGTCTGCAGGATAACGACGATAAAGGCATGACAACGTGGAGAAAGGTTCTAAAAACTGAAAACTGAGAGGTTTAAGGCGGGGCCGACGCATCTGCATGTGTTCAGGTGAACAGGAGAGGAACGCAGCGCACATCCGCCAACCCATTTCATGAGCATGAAGAAGACGTCAAAAACGTCCGAGTGCGCCGTCTGATTGGCCGCGCCGTTCCTGTGGTAATTAAAGGGTTTGTTCTCTTATCTCAGCCTGAAAGAGGCGCAGCACCGAGCCTCTCACAAGCACCAGCACTCCGTCGTCCAACCAGGCGCTCGTGTTTGTCCCCATCCATTTTTCAGTTACAAAGCCTGTCAAATGCTCGCTAAAATGCGGAGATATTCCAAAACGAATATAACAGGAGGCGTTTGATTTTATTTCGTTAAATGAGATCATCAGGAAAGCAAATAAAAAGTCAAAGAAAGTTGATCTATTATGCAAATAAGATACAAACTCAATTATGGTGACTGAGTAACAAGTGATAGTTTCAATGGGGGTGAGCCCATGTTAACTGCACCAGAGTGCCCCCACATTGACTGTTCAGTAGACTGTATGGTCACCCAAGAGTGCCAAAACACACTGCCAGCGATGGGGCATGGACAGGGTCCGATTAGGATCCCCGAATTTTTGTAAGCAGTCCATATAAAACAAACTCCCTAAAATATACTTTCTGGTTTAAGAAAAGTCAATGATTGGATTAACATTAACAAATAGAAAAACAACCAGTTCCAGTAGTTCAGAACCAAATGTTCCGATTCCAAGAAGTTGTAGAAAGTGAAAATAATACGTGAAAAACAACACGGATATTACAGAGAACTCTCCAACCTGCAGGTGGGAACAAGAGTTTTCAGGGGTCAACATACAGGACCAAAGATTCCACAAGTTCCAGTCCCAGGACCAAATATATACATCTTTTAGTACTCAGCCCGGCAGTTATATTATATATTAGAATATTATTACATTATTACATATTTTAATATATTATTAAATTATATTATATTACAATATTACCAAAAAGTACCAGTACCAGTTTCAACAGTTGCAGACACAGACACAAAGTTACCAGTTTTGGTAGTAAAAGGTCCAGTTACAAACACAAAGTTACCAGTTTTGGTAGTAAAAGGTCCAGTTACAGACACAAGAATACCAGTTTTAGTATTTAAGGGTCCAGTTACAGACACAAGAATACCAGTTTTAGTATCAAAGGGTCCAGTTGCAGACACAAAGATACCAGTTTTAGTATCAAAGGGTCCAGTTGCAGACACAAAGATACCAGTTTTAGTATTAAAGGGTCCAGTTACAAACATGGGTACCAGTTTTAGTATTAAAGGGCCCAGTTACAATTACTGAAAATTAATTGGGAGGACTTGTGTTGAGTAAGCTAAATAATAGTGAACATAATTCCACAAGAACTAACAGGATTGGTACTAAACAGCTGTGTGGCCATGAGGAAAAGCTTCCATTTGCTAGAGAATGTAAAGATTGGACTCTGGAGCAATGGAGACAGGTCATGTGGTCTGATGGGCCCAGTATATTTGTGACTAGTCTTGAGATGAACTTGTGTATAGACATGACCTTGCGTGTGTCGTTAAAATCACCACTAATGCCGATAGCAACGTTAAAGACGCCAAATAAATAAATAAACAAACGTAATTTTACTAATCACTACAACTTAATTATTTAATTAACATCTAGGTCACCCATGGAGGTCCTCTCAAGATTTCTGCCTTCTTTATTCCGGGAGCTTTACCTTTCCCCTAGGCTGCTTTGAGACGATGCTCCGTTGTAAAAAGTGCTATAGAAATAAATTTGACTTTGGGTCTCCAAAATCTATGAAATGATCAAAAATATCATCCGGCTCAACCATCAATTGAAAGAGAGTCCTGACAAACACTCTTTCAAATGAAAACCCATTAAGAGTGGGCAAACCCGACCCCCGTGTATAGGAGATGGACGATGGAAAAAGGAACTGGTTAAAGCTATAGATAGAATTGCTGTTCACACTAATTTAGGTTTTTCGGAAAATATCTCTACTTCAAAGTGACCGAAATGGCAAAGAGCAGGATGGCAGGTAGCCGTGTGTAACCCCGCGACATGTTCCACTAATCTCGCTACAAGCCCGTGTGTTTAGAAGTGAATGGGCGTCTATGATAGAAGTAAATGGAGGTTACAGAGGCCAAATGCTTACGAAAAAAAACCCTCTGACGCACACTCGAGCAAAAAAAAGGATTATTAGTACTATAAAAGCACTTCCTTCTTCCACAGATTAACATTCGATCTTCCTCTGTTCCAGAGGCTTTCATTCAGGTATTAATAGCACAGCAGCTCCTCCCGTTTCTCTCTGGAATCAAGTGGATCTTTGCGTTCATTTCCAAAATCTCATCTGATCTCATGCCAGTCATAATAACGGACTCAAAGATCTGAAATTAATTATACTTTCAGGTAAGAGCCAGCTGCTCTTGGGGGACATCCCGGGGGACTGGGTTCACAAACATGACCTTTGCTTTTTCCCCATTTTCATATTGGATTTGAAAACGTTTGGCCTCCCGTGTGTGAGGGGTGTCCCACAAAAAGCCTCTGACCTGTTCAGGCGAACCATAATCCAATCCAAACACCCATGTTGGTCCATTCCGACGCTTACCTTGTCAAATCTTAGGATCTAAGATAAAGTGAGGCTATGGTAAGGGAATGAAAACATGTAAGACCAGAACGTTTAGGAAAATCATTCGTTCTATGAACTGGTCTTTCAAAAAAGTGTTAAGAAAAGAAAAATATGATTAATAAGTTAGGACAGTGAGGAAGGGAGGCCTGCAAAAGCATTTCATCCTGCTAAAGTCACACCAAAAGCACAACGCACGACAGTGAGGAAGGGAGGCCTGCAAAAGCATTTCATCCTGCTAAATTCACACCAAAAGCACAATGGGAGACCTGCAAAAGCATTTATTCCTGCTAAAATCACACCAAAAGCACAACACGACAGCTAGAAAGGAAAGCCCGCAAAAGCATTTCATCCTGCTAAAGTCACACCAAAAGCACAACGCACGACAGTGAGGGAGGGAGACCTGCAAAAGCATTTATTCCTGCTAAAGTTACATCAAAAGCACAAAGGATGACAGTGAAGGAGGGAGGCCTGCAAAAGCATTGCATCATGATAAAGTCACACCAAAAGCACAACACAACAGCGAGGGAGGGAGGCCTGCAAAAGCATTTATTCCTGCTAAAGTTACATCAAAAGCACAAAGGATGACAGTGAAGGAGGAAGGCCTGCAAAAGCATTGCATCATGATAAAGTCACACCAAAAGCACAAAACAACAGCGAGGGAGGGAGGCCTGCAAAAGCATTTATTCCTGCTAAAGTTACACCAAAAGCACAACGCATGACAGCGATGGAGGGAGGCCTGCAAAAGCATGTATTCTTGCTAAAGTTGCACCAAAAGCACAACACACAACAGCATGGGAGGGAGGCCTGCAAAAGCATTTATTCCTGCTAAAGTCGCACCAAAAGCACAATGGGAGACATGCAAAAGCATTTCATCCTGCTTAAATCCCACATCCACTATAAGAACAGTCTTGGTTTTTAAAGAGAGAAGGCTTAACATTCCTCAACATGATTCACAAATCTTTGTTCTGGAGGACAAACAGGCACCGTTTTTGTACTGGTCTGACAGGGACTGGTGAAATGTGTTTAAGACTTTTTTTTTAAATATTTTATTCCTAAACACAACGCTTTGCAACAGCTACTTGAAGACCTTCATGGACCTTCTGCTACAGGTACCTGATCTACTGGGCATTTGTAGACACTTTAAGACCGTATATATAGACAGCGCATGCTTAAGAAACCCAGGCCATTCGAAAGGCCTTTTCTTGCACCTGCGTGTCCCTTCCAGGCTCTCAGCAGTGTCATGTGAGCTCAAAGTAAACACCCAGCCCAGCGTATTAAACAATACATTAAATTCTTATTACACAATAAATCTACGGTCCGCTCAATAGCCAAGATGCGAACGTTCGGGGCCAAAAACTTACGGGTCCATGTGGTACATTATTCAGCAGGAAACCCAATCGCTACAAGTTTGGACAAGTTTGAACAGTCGTTGATCAGCCGTAATAATAACGAAATAAAGACGATTGCCAAAAGGTAGCTCATAAAGTCACTGAGTCACCGAATTTCTCACACTCGGCTGAACTAACAGTAATCTGGGCTTCTCTCTTCCCTCGTTTGGACTTGAACCTGGTCCCGGCCATAAATCACATGGCGAAAAGCATTAGCGCACCGCATCTCGGGTTGCAAGACGGAAACGACGCTCGAGAGACGTCTATTTTTGACAAAAGTACCTTACATATATATTTATCCCATTTAGATAGCGGCGCTTCCAATAAGCCGAGGTTTGTCGAGTAGCCGTTTTTTGGTGTACATCTGTCCTGGTCGTTGAGGAGTCATAGATTTTGAGGAGGTAGAACTATAGCGGTTGCTTTATGGCTAACCCAATTGTTTTGCGTTAGAATTACGTGCATCGTATTAGCCCTAATGAAGGCCATAAATCGTCGGCTTTACGGGCGGCCCTTTACGAGGCAGGGGAAATTGTAAAATACACGCTTTTTCACATTAGCCGTGTTTCTCACCCTGCCACCGGAGTTCAGACGTGCTGTTTTCATTAACCTGCAGATGGCTCCTTCGGGGTCAGGGGTGTGAGCATCTCAGGGGTGTGGGCTTGTAGGGTCCCTCTTTCCTCTCGTCTCGTACCTGACGTTTAACAGACAGCTTTATGTAAGCGTGTTATAGGCCTATCGAGGTACAACCGTAATGGTGCCACTCTGCTACAGGATTAATATAAAAACACACCTCCTACACCGGTTGGGTGATCTTACCACCAACCACTGGACGTGACCAGAAACCACTGGACGTTCAGTTCACGAGCAGGACCAGGTTCCACACATGGCCATCCTGGCCATTACTTTTGGGTATCTATGCCCCTGAACGACCAGTAATCCGATCTCTATAAATGTCACTAGCAGACTGATGGGCGCTTGTAAACCGATGAAACAATATCGACCCCGTTTTGTCCTCAACGCCATTAAAACATTTCTATATTTCTCAGGCGGAAAACTGTCTTAAGATAAACACCAAAATGTCCAAAAATTGTTCCTGCAATTCTTTAAAAAAAAAAAAAAAAAAAAAAAAAGGCAAATATTCTCTTATTTCCTTATGATTTTCTTAGGACATTTTCAGTGTTTTCTTACGTAGGCCCTGCTGTATAAATAAGTATTTACCCTTATTTAAAAAGTCAAACCAACAGGTATTAAAAGTCCTTCTTGAAAACTAATATTGGCCTAATTTCCAGTAACTAATCTGTTTCGTTTTGGACACTTTTAGCCTAAGATGAACGGGAGGTTATCAAAGGGGTAACATTTAAAAACAATTTAAAAACGCTTTTAAGAATACCACTCATTATTATTATTGAGTTATTCTCTAGAAAACGGTCAAAATAATATGACCGTTCTTAAGAAGGAATTTAAAAACAAATACATTTAAGAGGATTTTCTTTCTTTCTCAAGATGCTTTCGTGAAGCCGGTCCCAGGTAAAATCCAAACTCAAACTACAACCTCACTAACTCACAAATGGTGACTTTAACAAGAGTGAGAAAGTACTTGGCGAGAAAAAAAAACCAAACTTGAGTAGACCTGATTTGTTACACATTGAGCTACGAGTGTTGAGTGGCATTGTGGGTAATGTAGAAAACTCCTAACTGAGCCATGCAAAGGGTGCAATGATTATGTCGAAAGTCTTGTTTTACCATGTGCGATTTATCGTAGTGTCAGTCACTTTACAAAAAAAACAACACTTTTTTAAAGTCCTAGCTCAAAGGTTCACCTATTCACTGGGTCCTTGCACATAGGAACCACCCAAACTGCGCCGGGAGACAAAAGACAGACACCACGAGCCTAACGATCTTATTTCACCATGTATTAACTAAGCACTGTGCAGGATATAATGATTAGGACAAACTTCGGCAGTCAGTAGGCTTAAACCCGGGTAAGGTACCAGCACAAAAACCCACTCAGCAAACCTTAGATATGGAACAAACGCTGTGATTAGCGAGACGCGCCTGTTTGACTACTTTCGATCTGAGAAATACCCTGCCAAAGTAGCGTCTAATTAAAACCCCAGAAAAATAGATATAATTAACACGAGACATTCGATAAAGCTCCAAACTGCCTGGCATGAAGCGGTAATCGTCCAGTCCCAGAGGAGCTGATGATGCCATCATTTCTCACGATGCAGTTTTCAACCCTAAGCGTTCTGCCACCCGTCCCATTCACGAGCTGACCTAAATAAGAGAACGGTGCCGGGGACAGAAGAGCGAGCAAAATATCTCTCGCAGACATTCTGCTTGCTTTTTTCAGAACGCCGCTTATCTCGTTCCCGTCAGCCGTGTTAACGCAGGGACGAACAATATTTCATGAAGGGCAGCTCGGCGGCGCAGGCTCGCGCCTCTTTCTCCTCATCGTGCCCTCGTCTATCTTTCTGTACCCCTTTCTTTTTTTTCCCAGGCTAGCGAGGGAGGGCGAGAGAACACAATAAGCCCCTCTCATCCCACTTCCTTTTGCCCCGGCACTCGTTAGCATTTTCATATCAATAATCGGGCAATTTCCCTACGTGCTAATCCATCAAAGCGAGGCGGCGCATAATCCAGGGTGGAGAGAGGCTGCAGGTGAAGCGCTCGAGCAGGAAGACATTTGTTCTCCTGAGCTACACACAAAAGCCTGCCACAATCGATCAGAGGTTGGGGGGCTCAAACCCGACAAGGGATGTTCAACAGCCCGCACCTGAAGACACCTTTATTCGTCGCCTGCAAAAAAATGAACCTACTCAGCTCCTGGCGGCTTGCCCTTTGTCTGTGTCTGGAGGCGAACTGCTTACCTTTTCCTCTGCAAAAAAGGTGAACAATGAACGGCACAGGGCAAAAAGGCGAAGGGAAGAGTGTTTCGGGGGGGACGCAATATCAACAACTGCTGACACGGGTGAATTTCACAGCCGCCTTTTCCAAACATGAAGGCGAATTTTGCAGAACAATGAGATTGTGTTTTCGATTTTAATTCCTCTCTAATCCGCTCGGTACGACGAAAACTCCAGGTTTGCTCGCTTTGCGAATACTTGGGAGGAATTACAGACTTTACCTAGACCTACATTAGGCCTTTAACATGGTCCAGAGAGAAAGAGATAGAGAAAGGAGAGAGACAGGCAAAAGAGAGAGACAGGCAAAAGAGAGAGACAGGCAAAAGAGAGAGACAGGCAAAAGAGGGAGACAGGCAAAAGAGGGAGACAGGCAAAAGAGGGAGACAGGCAAAAGAGGGAGACAGGC
>JAVSBV010077291.1:0-10082 GCA_033117975.1 Parotocinclus spilosoma | reverse complement strand
GAACTTTACCAGTGTGACCATGCAGTTCACAGTTATATTAATTTTCGATAATAATTTGGCCAGCTCAAGGTTCCACTGTCAAATGCCTTAGTACAGTTGTAACCTTGGTTGACTATAAAGTGAACATAAATTATTTCACAGTTTTATTATGGATTTTGGTGGTAGTTTGGCCACTTCATGGTTCTACTGTCAAATTTCACAGTATATTTTTTCCTAGGGTGCAGCAGAATGGATAACAGGTAGAATATAGGCAAAAGAGGACAAGCATCCAGATTTTGTTTAGTACTGGGACTGAGAAAGTTGGATGAACTTCCACTAGATGTCCTGTGCTGTCTTCGAATCAGACTAAAGTGACTTAAGTGAAGGCTGAATCTGCTCTTCCATTTTTTAATGCAAAAAAATGTGTTAAGTTGTTTGTGTATTTACCTGCTTCAAACCATAACAGAATTTAGTTGGATTGTGTTTTTGGGTTATTGCTTAAATGATCTAGCGTGAGGTAATGTCTATTACGAAGAATGCAAAGCACTGTCTGTTGAATTCTCTAAATGTAAATTAGACAAAAAAAGCACACAAATGAAAAAGTTAAAAAGCCTGGACAAAGGAGGACAAACTGGATAAACTAAAATAAACTGAAGGTTAACTCTAGATTGTGCCTGAGAAACGCTCAAGATTTCTTGTGACCTTTTATGTGTAACTTTGACAATGTAGCTTATGAAACATGAACTATTTTCTTATTACAGTATTTTTGTTTGCTCATTGGTCTTTTGTATTTGCATACACTGCATATGCAAACTAGAGTTGTGTTGTAATGTGATGTTAAACAACATGAAAATGAATAACTTTGTGTGGGAATTCAAAAACATCTGATGCCACCAAGAGTTTACAGATTTTATATTATTTTTTAGTCAGTAGTTTTTTTACATCTATAGAACAGTAATACTAAAAGATGATTCCAAAAGATCAAAAGTATTTGGCTTGATGCATACTATTTATTCGCTATTTTTGTTACTTAAATTTTAAGTATATGAATAGTATGGTGCTTTAGATTAGATTAAAGTCCTCCACAATCAAACACGACAAAAAAAGGAAAAGATTTTTAAAAAGTTATAGGACTCCTGTATTGTTGTATATGAATCTGAGGGAACTGCATCTAGAGGCAATTATCACAAGCAACATTTGGACATGTTTACCTGTACAAAGAAATCAGTGGATATCAAATTGTGGTAGAAAATCTATAGAGTGTTATATTTTGCAGACGTTCTCAAGCGCAAGTAATGCCCTCCATCCAACACACACACACACATGCCTACTTCACTGATTAATTTCATTAGATTTGAATGATACACTTTCGGTGGTTTAAAAGCCTTTCTGATGAGAGCAAATTAGGAAATAGATGTTCAGTAATAGAGTTTGTGTGTGCGTGCGTGAGAGCGAGAGAGAGAGAGAGTGAGCGGGAGAGAGAGAAAAAGTGAGAGGCTATTAGATAGAAATTGAGAATGTATTGAATTCAGTTTTGCTGAGGATGCTGTAGCTCTTATTATTGCACCTGCTAATGTATTGTGTGTGTGTGTGTGTGCGTGTGTGTGTCACACATTAATGCACCACTTTAACTCTCCACAATATCAAATGTCTCACTTTGCTCAACTCTCACTATATATCCATTTTTCTTTTTTCTTTTAAAAAACAGCATGCACACTTGTACAAAGATCTTCTCACATTATGAAATCAGTACTGGACCACTTCAATTTGTGTGGGATTGCATGTACTTGTGAAGCATTTGTTGCTTGCACGACACCCTCCAGATTCCTCCTTCTTGTTCCCTCTCTTATATAAGCTTAACACAGCAAATTATACAAGCCCAATTCCAACGAAGTTGGGACGTTGTGTAAATCACAATGATTTGCAAATCCTTTTCAACCCATATTCAATTGAATACACTACAAAGACAATATATGTAATTGTAATGTTCAAACAGATAACCTTTATTGTTTTTATGCAAATATTCAGTCATTTTGAATTTGATGCCTGCAACACATTCCAAAGAGTTAGGATGTTTACCACTGTGTTACGTAACCTTTCCTTTTAACAACACTTAATAAGCATTTGGGAACTGCGAAGACTAATCGTTGAAGCTTTGTAGGTGGAATTCTTTATTATTTTTGCTTGATGTACAACTTCAGTTGCTCAACAGTCTGGGGTCTCTGTTGTCGTATTTTGCACTTCATAATGCGCCAAACATTTTCAATGGGAGACAGGTCTGCACTGCAGGCAGGATAGTCTAGTACCCACACTGTTTTACTGCAAAGCCACGCTATTGTAACATGCAGAAAAACCTGTATGTACCTTTCAGCATTAATGGTGCCTTAACAGATTGTAAGGTACCTATGCCATGGGCACTGGCACCATACCATCAGTAAACAATCCGGACAGTCCTTTTCCTCTTTGGCAGGGGACACCATGCCCATGATTTCCAAAAACAATTTGAAATGTGGACTCATCAGACCACAGTACACTTCTCTACTTTGCGTCAGTTCGTCTCAGATCAGCTCAGGCCCAGAGAATCCGGCGGTATTTCTGGGTGTTGTTAATATTTGGTAACTTTTGCCTTGAATGTTTGAGTTTTCACTTGTAGATGTAGGGATATATTGTGTTCACTGACAATGGTTTTCTGAATTGTTCCTAAGCCCATGTGGTAAAATCCGTTACAGAATGATATCGGTTTTTAATCCAGTGCCGTGTGAGGAAGTAAAGGTCATGGGAATCCAATGTTGGTGTTTGGTCTTGTTGCTTACTTGCAGAGATTTCTCAAGAGTTTTTTTATGATATTATGGACTGTAGATGATGAAATCCCCATATTACTTGCAGTTGCACAATGAGAAAAATTGTGAAATCTTAACTATTGGACTTTTTGCTCATGCAGTTGTTCTCAAAGTGGTGAACCTCACCCCGGCTGAGCCTTTTAGGGATACCTCCTTTTATACCCAATCATGACACTCACCCGTTTCCAATTAATTTGTTCATCTGTGGAATGTTCCAAACAGGTGTTTTTGAAGATTTTTTCAAATAAACTGAACAAAAATTTAAACAGAGCGTGCAATTGGTATGCTGACTGTCGGAATGTCCACCAGAGCTGTTGTCGTTGAATTGAATGTTGATTTCTCTACCATAAGCCGTTTCTAAAGGCGTTTTAGAGAATTTGGCAGTACATCTAACCAGCCTGTTAAGCACAGCCATGCGGAGTTACATTACCAAATTCCACTTAAAGCTTTACTGTGCAAAGAATAAAACTAATGTTAACCACATCCAGAAGTGGCATCAACTTCTCTGGGCAGATGGACCATCTCACACAGTGGTAATTGTTTTCAGATTAATCAGTATTTAATAAATGCTTTTTAGAAGAAATGGTGAAAAGGACCACCCAATCTGTTATCATCAACAAATCCAGGGTATGTAATGATATGGCGCTGTGTCAGTGCCCTTGGCAAAGGTCATTTACACTTCTGTGATGGCAGCATTAATGCAGAAAACAACAATTAAGGTTACAGCAAATATGCTGTATATTATTATACATTATTATTATATTATAATATTTGTGCATTGTTCATGCAAAAACAATGCAAGACAATGCAAAGAAACTCACATTACAATGACATGACTGCAGAAGAAGAGGGTATGGGTACCAGCATCGACTTGCCTGCACTCCAGACCTGTTCTCAATAGAGAATGTATGAAGAATTTTGACATGAAAAAATGCCACAACCCTGTATTAATCTTAAGACATGTTTGCAGAAAAAATGGGACAAAATAAGTCCTGAAACACTACATCACTTGGTATCCTTTTAGTGTCCAGAAAAGGAATGACAAAGTTGTAAATTCTTTTCCATCCCAACGTATGTGGAATGAAATACAAACTTAATTAAACAAATTAAATGAAGTTAACAAAACAAAAATGGTATATCTTAGGTACCTACTTTCTACAATGAGATAAAAATCTTAGTAAACAAGAGTTTGTTGACTTTCAGCATGGCACAGGATGCCATTGTAGACAATTTTACTGGAGTTATCCTTTACCTGTGGTTATTGTGTGGGTTATTGTATACATATCTAGAAGCAATCATAAAATACAGTGGGTTGTAGAGTGCATAAGCACAGTACAAAGAAAATGATTAGTTTTCAGTTGATAACAATCAAATATAAAATTTCCTCTGAAAGCTCTCTTTCCAGGAACTAATGCTTTGGAAGCATTGTGTAGGGAACATGGCTTAGTGGATAAGGCGCTGGACTATGGACCATGAATGTCCAGTGTTCAAATCCCAGCTCTGCCAAGCTCTCACTGATGGGTCATTGAGCAAGGCCCTTAACCCACAATTGTTTGGATTGTAAGGCTGTATCATCTGATAAATGACATAAATGTGGTGTAAGGCTTCCAGATGATTTAATAACAATGTTTTCCATGTGATCATGTTGAACTATGTTCCCGTTGTTTTTGGATGCCTTCTCTGCTGGTTCCCTTATCTACTCTTTTCCTTTTTAATCCCCATATAATTTTTACAATTTTTTTTTCTTTGCATATTTAAGTATGATCAAAAATTGATAGTTGTGTTGTGATCTGGGATGTTGGGCTGCTGTCTTCTTGCCTATCACTCATTACCAGAACGCAAGTTTTCAATGCAAGTAAGTCATTTAATTGGATACTTTTATTAGCAACAGCCATTCAGGCTGTCCTCTTATGTTGTCCTCTTATGATTACACTGGACTGATAGGACTCATATATATTAAAATTAAAATGGGGAATCTTTTTAAACAATTAGTTAAATGGTGCTTATTTGTGTATAACCTCTGTTCCAAAACCAAATGGCTCATTTTCTTTGCTCATCAGTATTGCATGCTCAAACTTCTTGAGAGCCCACAGACAGCGACGTTTGGAAATGGTGAAAAAAGACGACTGATAGTTAAGATTATTTAAGACAGTCATATAGATATTTTATTTTGAAAGCTACTATGTTAGGTGTTGCAGTATAAACGCAGTTGTGTTTAATCACTATGCGACTGTTTCACTCTATGCCCACTTGCAGGATCACATCATGCATGTTGTTCCCTTATCTTATGTATTACAAACTAAGATAAGAATGTATATCTTTCATATATTGTGAGTTTTCAAAGATCCTCAGAATAAAAGCTTTTGTTTATTATCCAGTTGTGTCACTGTTATTCAGACTGTCAAAAATGGCTGAACAGTTGTTGAAAAACATAGATTACACCCGTTTTTATGGAGGGGTTCATAGCTTAAAGATAAGTATTGTTGAGAAAATAGGTAAAAAATTAAATGATGCCGAAATCAATAAAGGTCTTAGCTGAACAGGACAAATACATGTTACATAAAAAGGTAACCACAACCCCTAATTTAATCAGGACTTCAACTCTTTTCCTTTTGAACTTTATTTTATTTGTGTGTAAATGCTTTTAGCTTTGGGTTAAACTGGCACTTCAGGAAAATTAACCCTGGAAACAACCAAGAAAAACCAAATAATAGGACAGCCAAGGTCAGCCATTATCTCCACTAATCACTGTCAACGGCTTATTTAATGGGAGTGGAGGCTGTGGTTCCATTTATGCAGGAGTGTGTGAGGCAGATGGGAAACAGGTGAAGATCACCACATATACAATTATTTTCCTCTACACAGAAAACCCACAGTAATTATATGACATTTGTTTTTATTAATTCCAATAATTATGTTTGCATATGTAAACAGGTTGCCATTAACATTGTAAAACTTGTAGAAAGTCACCGTTGTAAGTATCTCCCTGTTAGTAAGAGATTAGACCCATCTAGACAAATTTTCAGCAGGATTCAGCAGTTACTGTTACTTCTTCCATACTAACCCTGGTGAGACAAAAAAGCTTCCAGTTTGGGTCGCATCAAAAGATTTTGAACAAGTCGCCTCACTGCAAAAATATCCTGTAGCTCCTGAAATGGTTTGCGGTTTCAAAGTACCATATCTTGGCCCTGGAGCAGCCCATCCCATGCATAGATCTGGCCCACTTCTGTGTAAAAGCCACAGTGTCACATGGCCAAAGTCATGCAGGTAGTTCCAGCTGCACGGAACTGCTTCACAGAGACATTAAGGCTGCAAATGTTCTCGTGAAACTGGACACCCTGTAGATGAAACTGCTTTGGCACTGACCACTTGCTATACACCAACCCTTACACACATGCAGGTAATTGATCCCCAGGGATTAATATTTATGAGACATCATTGAATGATTCGCTGAGGAGAAACTTGTGTGTAATGTTGCTGAACTCTTTTTCTTTTTTCTTATAGGCAATAAGCAGTACGTTCCTTCTGAATTTATTTCTGAAGGACACTTCTGATGGCTGTCCTGCCACCGTCTCGTGTCTAGGAATGTCCTGTATGATCAAGGTATGAGGATTTTGAAACTTCACATTTAATTCAACTTGTACAGCTGGAAACATGCATTTAGATTTGAACAAAATGTCTCTTTCTGTTAATAACCTCACTGCACACATAGCCTGCTGCAACCTTATTTGGTGTTGCCTAGAAAAAGTGCCTGAGAAAAGGCTGAGCTTTGATTAGATCCTCGCACACAAATGGTCTTTATACACAGCTGAGAAATAATTACAGGTAACTTAGAACAAAATATAACAGACCTAATTAAAATACCTATAAGAGTTTTTCCATTCCTTATTTTCTTTATTCTTTGTTAAATTGCAGTAAGAACAAGAAAATGAGGGTTTGCTCTCTCCAGTAACAGGTGAAACAAAACTTTAGGGCAGAGCACGATAATACAAGCAGCTGTGCTTTGTGGGCCAGTTACGCTTGGAATAATTTAGTAAGCATTCAGTAAGTATTCCATAAATATTCTGGTACAGAACATTTGATGATGGTGTTTACACAGTGCTGAGCAATCTCTGCAGACTAAAGTTCTGAAGGACCGAAGGTCTAAAATCTAAATACATTTCCAGCTTTACAGATTGAACTAAATGTAAAGCTTTGACCTTCATTCTACAGAAATTGTTCAACGCTGTGTAAACATCATCATCAAATGCTCTGTAACAGAAGGGTGAGAACTGACATAAGTAGATCCTGGCCATTAAAAACAAAAGCAAATCCTTATTCTAAATGTTTATTTGTTAGCTATGCAAGGTCTCACTGCTCAAAATATTTCAATTGAAAGTGGTACAACAGTTTGGAATCAGATTTAAATTGGAATTCTCTTGCTTGTCTTTAATAAATACTGAGTTTGTATTCCTTCAACTCCTGTTGTGTTCTTTCGTGATGTGTTTAATAGGATTCTCTTGTTAAAAGTTGTTCATAAAAATCAGACATCACAGGAGCTACTGGACATCAGGCTGTGAAACCATTTATAAAACATCCACTAGAACAACGTACAGTCATCAGACCTCATGTTTCTGATTGTGCTTCTTTTTTCATTATCTCTAGGTCAAAAACCTGATTATTGTGGTGCTGACTTTGCACAGGTGCAAGAGCAAATAAAAATAAAACAATTGTAACATCCATGGCCCCACAGCATCTGGGATCCCAGTGAACAGACACAGCTGGCAATGTATAACAGTAATGGTGAAGAGATACAGCTGCCAAGATATGATGGTGGTGGTGCCTAGGATAGTTAGGAGGTGCAGATTCGGCTTGTAGAGTGTCACAAAGGTAGAGTGTGCTTTTTCGTCTACCTCAATACTATAATATTTTATATACAGTACAATGTACAGTATATAGTGTACATGCTAAAATTGATCTGAAATTTGTATTTGTATGACGAGCATTAGCATACACTGGTACTTTGAAGTAAAGCAAAATTCAAGTTAATTTATTTTTTGTAGCACTTTTTACAATAGACCGTTGCTTCAAAGAACAAAGCAGGTTTACAATTATGTAGGCCCACAGCCTTCACTGAGCAAGCGTAGGCTGACAGTAGTAGTGAAAAAGTTTATAGTAATAGTGTAAATAATCAAAATGTAAGTGTAAAAAAAACAAAGGAAATATAATAGTAAATAGACTATAAAAAATTAGATAGCAGATAGCACTAACTATAAAAAGCATAGCTAGAAGAACCAGGCAGTAACACAGCCAAAATGAATCACATGAGTCATGAGACACATCTTAATCAACCTACAAACCTGAGTAATTGCAGATGAGAGGCAAGAAGACAGCAACCTCACATCCCAAAAGTCACAAAACATTGTGTTCTGCCCTTAGTCCAATGCAAAGATCCTTAACACAAGGTGAACAAGGACCAGGCCCAGCCCAGTGAGACAGCCAGCACAGTGGCTCAGTGAGTTGTACCATCACCACACAGTAAGAAGTTCCTTGGTTCTATCCCATGGTGAAGTGGCCTTGGTTCTTCCTGTGTGGCATCTGCATGTTCTCCCCCTGTCTGTGGGAGTTTTCTCTGGAGGAAACCCCACAGGAGGAAATGCAAAGACATGCTCTAGGTTAATTGATTACACTAAACTGGCCAGGCCTGAACCTATATTTATGACTAGTCTTAATGTAACCTTGTGTATGTTGTGCTGTAAATATGTTTTAAAAAAAGATTTTGATGGTCCCCATGGGCGAGGTGGTATCTGGGGCAGGTTCCCGGGGGAGTGGCATGCGGGACACCATCCACCGATGGAGCCAGAGGCCCAGTCGATGGACGGGTTATGAGCCCGCAGCCAAGGGTGATCCAGGACATCTTGCAGCCATGCCGGAGCCCAGCCCAAGCAAACTTTGCTTTCCACCACAATCCCGGTCCCGCTTGTCGAAAGACAGCGCCACCGGGTCGCCCCGTTTATTCCCGCATCCTTTGGTCCTAACCACATATCATAACAAAAACACACCTCTGGTATGTCGCTACATCACATTAGCAGCAGATTCTTTAAGTCCTGTAAGTTACAATGTTCAAATTGTTCAGTTCTTTGTTATGTTCCTTAAATCTTTCCTAAACAACTTTAGTATTGTCCGGCTGCTTCTGAAACATGCCACTGCCTTTATGGAATGAAGGTCTGTACTTTCACTGCAACAACTGTGTAGGTAGGTATTGTGTGTAAAAGTAGCAATCAAATGAATGCCCAGGACCCAGGTTTCCCAGCGGAACATTGCCCAAGCATCACACAGTTGCCACTACAATACAGATTAACATTGCAAAGCAGTGTCCTTGGAAAGATATTGAATAAAGGGTAAGAATAGAGAAAGCAGAGGAGTTAAAAGGTATAAAATATTGATGTTTTGGGATTCATCTGTTTTATAATGGCATCTGTGTGAGTCAATGAAATATTAACTTGTGACTGGAGTAAACTCAGCTGATATATCACGCCAGAGTTTGTTTAGCTGAGCCTGTTCTGTTTAATGTGCTGCTAGGAAACCTTGGATTCATGGAACCATTTAGATGTAAATTTGAATGGGGTGGTGTGGAGGCTTGCAGCGTTGCCTCACAGTAAGAAGGTCTTGGGTTCAATCGTAGGTGGCGTGACATTGTTCCCTTCTGTGTGGAGTCTACGTGTCCTCCCTGTGTCTGCAGAAGTTTAATTTGGTCTCCTTTCAAAGAAATATAATTTAAGTGAATTTAAGGTACTAAATTGCTCATAACCATGTTTAATAATAAACCTGTACTGATGAAACTTGTGTATCCAGCCTTGTTTCTGTCATGAATATAGCCAAGTGTGCTAATGGGATGTTTAACAAAACAAACAAATATGATATATGAAACCTACTTGGACATAGTGACAGACCAGATATTACCGTTTTATTTAATACATTTATGTTGCATATTTATATGATATTTAGCAAAGGGCATGTTGCAAGTGGCAAACATCATGTGATTTGATGCATGCATTTGAAAATCTTAATCAAGCATTGTATATTTCACAGACATAGTTTTTAATATTGTTGCATGCACTGTTAACTTTGTCCTGAATGGATGATATACACAGATGGCAACATTTATTACAACAGATTTGAGACTATGCAAGCACACACACACACCCACACACACCCACACACACACACACACACACACACACACACACACACACACACACACACACACACACACACACACAC
>JAVSBV010077270.1:0-10083 GCA_033117975.1 Parotocinclus spilosoma | reverse complement strand
TTTTAAGCAAAACTGTGCTCTTACCCTGCTAATTAAACCTTCACACTCTGCTCTTACTGGTTCAATGTGTAATTAATGAAGATTGGCCACCAGGCTGGTCCAATTTAGCCATGAAATCTCCCACACTAAAATGACAGGTGTTTCATTTTCATTGTCCAACCCCTGTAGATATAAGATGTTACACTTTTTTGATGTGATGTTATGATTTTTCAGCAACGAGACAACTGGCCGAGTGTTCATATTAATGGATCAAGAAACATCAAGTGGGCTAATTAGTGTTTCAATTTTAAAAAGTTTTAAAGTTATAAGGTAGTGCCTTCCACCTATGAATAAAGGGGAACTTGGCAAAAGTCGCAAGTAGAAGCTTGTGTACAAGGATACACACACTGTAGGATGGCTGCTAAACCCCACACAAATGTAACTACAGAATGGCATGAAGAAACTATGAGACCTAAAAAGTGGACTTCATAACATTCATAACATCTTTTGCATCAAAGGTCCATAAGTAAATATGTAAAACCAGACTCCTGATCAGTGGGGGAAAATCAGAGGAAGGTTAATGACCTATGTCCTCCAAAATGTCTTCCCAACTGCAGGGTACAGTGGAGGATCCATAATGCATTGCCTGGGCTGGGTGGTACAGCCTGTCCTGATAAAATTCCTACATAAATATTCACAATCATCCAATGTAACCATCATTAAATCTTTATGGTAAGTTCTGGGATGTAGGCTGAAGTGTGTACTTCCCTTGAAAGGTCCTTGAAAGAGTTTCCTCAGAAGAAGGTCCAACAGCCCACCACAGCCCACCACAAACCACCCAGGACATTCAGGAACGACTACAGTGATGGACTCTGCAGAGTGACATATTGAAACATACTGCCTACATAATAAATTTCTTACGTATTTTCCACAGTTAAAAGTCAGTCGATTAGCAGCTCCGTCTTTGATAGCATCAAACGTACGCTTGCGATGACATAAATCAGCCACGCCACAGTTGTGCTTGGGGCATTTCATCCACAGCTGACTGATAATGGGGAAATTGTAATGGACAAATTTTATTTTCAGATAAGCTCTTATCAGTGGAGAGGCAGTTTATAAAGCCAGGCATCTCATGAGCACAAATTCATTTTGCTACTATCGCTGCTTACATGAGTTTGTCAGTGAGGGACCTCTGCTGAGGGCTGATAGAGCTGAGGAATTCAGCAAAGTCTTAAGCAAAGCCGTCGGGGGGGGGGGGGATAAGAATATTAAAGAATTAGTGCGTTAGTGCATCACTCCCCAAACCAATGAGTTTGGGCTGGGATTAAGAATGGAGCACTTCACATTAGTGTGGAGGAGAAATGAATTGCAAAGACAGATGAGAAACCCTTTCATTTTAAAGATAAGGGGGGGGGGGTATCAGAAGATAAAATGCACTCCTGATTTATCAAAGATGAGGTTTCCTCCCAGCAACATGATTTAAATACTGCCTGTACATACCTCTCCATTTGGATGAAATATGGGTACACGGTTACTGACTGGAACACAAACCTGTCCAACACTAACCAGATATTGTTTGGGTACACTGACATTGTAGTATGGGCGGTGGTCTTCAGATATGCAAACAACATCGTTTATGATAATTACTTTTCTGGCCACGCTTGACTTATTCCAAGGTTTAGTCCGTTCAGATTTCATTGAAATCATTGAAACCATTGCACCTGACTCCCATACTTCAGGTCTAGCTCCAGGAGTTGGAACGTTTACACACTGAACAAAAAAATCTGTGACTGAAATGTACCTAACAAAGTGTAATACCAAAAACAAAACCTGCTGGTACACCCGGATATTTCAATAGAAGTTCAGCCACTTCCTTCACACTATGGCCTTTGAAACACCCAAATGCAATCACTCCTTTTTGCCAAACGTTAACATAATATTATTTCATTCAATCCTTATTCTGTTTGCAACCCTTATTTTATTTCAGTTGTGAGCATCTAAGTTTGATCATTTAAGATAAATAGTCTCAATGTTTGCAACATCTTTTTGTGGACCTTTGATTATTTTGGATGTGGAGAGTCATTTTTTCTTAGCCCCCACATAACCACAGCACAGACAATGGAAAAAACAGGGAAAAATAAAATAAAGTCTTTAGGAGTGGATGATCTGAAACCAAGTTGGGTTGGAAAATCATGAGTGCTACGAGTAATGCAATGACTGGGGTAAAAACCACTTTGCTTTACTGGACTTCTTGATCCGATTTCTAAATCAGAGTAAGCTGTATACATGATCACTAGAATAATGAAATAGCTGCAGAAATCTGACTTTGATTGGATTATTAAGTGCATGTAAACACAGTCATTGTCACCTACATAGCCCTGTGGTAGACTTACATTTACAGTTACATTTATTACAGTGATTAAGACAATACCCTTATTGTTTTTGCAATTGTGGCTTAACATATACAAAACATAAAATACAAAAACGCTAAAATAATAAATATCCCCTCATCTTTGTGAGCAGTATATATAATAGGCATGATTTCCTCAGATATTTTAAAGACATGTCTATGGTCAATTGGAATCTCTAAGTGTGTCTCCGTGTGAGTTTGTGCTGGAAATTGACTGGTCCCCAGTCCATACATTTACTGTAGCCGTGGCAACTCAGTGGTTAAGATCCTAAAACATCGCCCAAAAGGTCCAGGGTTAAAACCATAACACTGCAAAGCTGCATCTTCAGGGTCTCTTAGCAGAACTGTGTAAAATAGACGTGTATTACACATATAATTGAATAAATCGAGTTTATTTACACTAAGCAGTGCCCTACAAAGTCCGTTTCCGAATGCACCATGTCTCGTCGCTTTTGGCTGAACTGTATCTCAATCTGCAGCTTTGATGTGTTTTCGGTGATCAGGCAAAATCACAAATGCTGATGAGGATCCATTCGTCGCATGGCGTGAATAATGGACTTCCTGACAAGCGCTGTTTTGCATTCAGCAATTACAGTCTTGTGGGAAATTTTCTACTCTGAACATTCTCGCCTCGCCTCGGCCAGAGCTAACGATGAAAAGCTTTTGCTGAATGTATTTGTCAGATTTCCATCAGGTCTTTGCATTTATCAGTTTGACAGTGTTTGGATGCTGCATGCAAATGAATTATGCAATGCAATGCTGCGGTTCATCATTTTTTTTCATATGCTCACTGTGCTTATTGGAAAGATTTTGGTGTTTCTGATTATCATATTTGCAATGAACCCTTGAAGCTGCTGCACTGTCTCTATACTGTATAACAAAAGCACAGTGATTTGGTGTGTATTCGATTTGCTCCTGCATTGTGCTGATCTAACCAGGCGTCGGTAAATTGCTCAAGGCAGTGCTCACAGGACAGGACAAGACACAGCGCTGCAATTTTTGCAATCTATTGGTTACTATCTGACTGTTTCCCAATTAGTTGTCCATCGGTAATAGGGTTGAACACTAACAGCAATTCTGCAACGATTTGCGTCGCCCCAGGTAGCAATAAGCCTGAATCCAATTACACGAAATTCGACAAACAGGGAATTTAAACGACTGTTAAATGATGAAACCGAGACCAGAGAAGAACCCTTTCTGTTGTTCCATGAGTGAAAACACATTAGGTAGCAGGTGTGCTAATGTTATTTCCCATCAAGTTACAAGAAATGATCTTATACATTCCATTACTTTGACCTCCTGTAAGTAGAACAACCTTTTGATGCTGCTAATTTTTCTAACACTGGTAATCACACTGGGTCGTATCCAAAAGAGTCCCCTATTCCCTAGTCCCTACGTTTAACATTTTATTCAGATCAATCAGAACGGGTGAGGACAGCAAAAGAATTCGGACACTTCCTTAAAAGCTCGGCTCATTACTGTGTGACAGTAGATTCTATCACATAAACACTCTTAGACATGCTCGGTCGTGTGGAAAACTATATCACACCTTGCCCAGCATTTCTAATAAATGAAAGTAGCGAGTAGAATGAACATTTTCCATGAAAACCAAACTGTTCTGATAATTGTGACTCCAAGAGGAGCTGAAATGAGACAAACATGATAAACATGAAACATGATGCAAATAGTGTTATTAAATAATTTAAAAAGTAATAAATGCATTCGGTTGCTGTTCAAATCGTTCACTAGTATAGCTGGGTTGTGCTTCAAAATGAAATAACCCAAAACAAACAAAACAAAACCCTATTTTAGGTTTATAGACAAAGGGAAGGAAGGGAAACGGTGATTAATTCATGAACACAATAAAAAGTATGTGATTATAACAAGGAAGTGGCCAATGGCCAGTGGCTTTATGGTTACATAACTGTGCCCCTCTCTGGCAGCCAGAAGCATACTCGTCAAGTGTCCCGTTTTGGCCAGGAAACTACCGTATTTTACCCCTCTCTCCTGCCGATTCACTGCATTAGTATTTTCCAGTAAATTTCCTGTATTATATTACAATTTAAAAAAAAAAAGCATTCCTGTGCCTCTCCAAACTGAAATGCCACTAACCTCGTGAGAGCTGCCACCCAGGATGCTGCAAGTGCCAGTTCTCGAGGTTAGTCCGGACATCAGGAACAAACCTGGAACACGGAGATGTAGGAAC
The DNA here is from genome assembly GCA_033117975.1 of Parotocinclus spilosoma. Lineage (NCBI taxonomy): Eukaryota > Metazoa > Chordata > Actinopteri > Siluriformes > Loricariidae > Parotocinclus > Parotocinclus spilosoma. The sequence continues at coordinate 5,488 of JAVSBV010077270.1, read as the reverse complement.
GTCCACAGCATTTCAGTGTCACCAAAGGTAAAGCTATCAGATTCTGATCATCTAATTGTAGTTTGTAAGTGGTTTACATGAGGTTATTTTAGATTTCTTGTAAACCTGTCTTAAAATGTAAGGGATACCGAAGCTCGGTTGGACTGGTGGGACGACTCGAAGCGCACGAGGGAATATTTCTTGGCAGGTATGGCCAGAAGATGCGTTTCCATACAATCAGTAATGGGTATTGTTATAAATCTCATTGAATTCAGCACCTGACCTAGGTCTTTGCTGTCTGTCTACCTGTCTGAGATCGACTTCCACCTTGTTCTGAGTCTCTGAGTTTTTTGGGTCATGTGAGATTGATTAGTAAAATAGCGGTGCACCTAACCATGACAAATGAGGCCAGACTTTTTTTATTGCTTGTTTCGCGGATCCGCCGACGACCATATTTGAAGAATACATATATATATATATATATATATATTTTTTTTTTTTGTATTTCTCGGATCCGCCGCAGCACCAATGTTTGAAATAAAAAAAAATAATAACAAAAAATTATTTTTAAGCTTTTTCTGCCCTCCGGTGGAGAGCCAACGGTTTTGTTCTGTTCATTTAATTTTTTTCCAGATTCACATTAATTTAATTGTTGGTTAAATAAATTGTATTTTAAATAAAAATTGCTTTTTATTTCTTCCTCCTTCCTGTATTGATTCCACATAGTCCTTGAGAAATTGAAAAGTGCTGAAAAATAAAGATTTATTATATTTTTTCTCCTCCCTCCTCAGTAGATTCTTGAGTAGAAACATCCGAGGAACAAGCAATTAAAAAAGTCTGGCCTAAAGTTCAGCCGTTTCAGCTACTCCAGCACTAACAGATAAGGGTGGCCACATACTTTTCTGAACCTACTGTATTATTTCTAGGTCTCGCTTATAAAGCTTAGAACGCACTACAGTTTAAAATGTTAAGAAAGAGTTTTACGGTTGTATTTAATAGTTCTGTCCTGCAGCTTGAAGGATTAGTGGGCGGAGTGAAGTCGCTGATTGGCTGTGGCTGCGTTCGCGTTTGTCCTGCGTGATCTGCAACAGGAACTGGATGTAGAACTGATCCCTCTGCCTGGTAAGAGAAATCCACTACAAATTGCGTTTTTTAAAGCGAGCATTTTATTACTGTTATGTTTACACAAAGTAAAATTGATCTGACCGTTATTTTTCACATCGCTACAAGAAGCGCAGCTGTTGGCGCTAATGTTTTCATTTTACAGGCAGGTTCCATGGTCCCGGTATCATTGGTCAGTTTTATTTACAGCTGTGTTATGATTGGATGGATTTGCTGCTCGTCTTATATAAGACCCGCCTACACAAAGAGGTTTCGTAAACAAAAGTTCAGCTAAAAGGGGCTGGATATACATCTTCCGTTTTGTACATAGGTAGTGCACTAGATACGGCGCATGGTTATATATAGTTTAATTAAGTAGTGCACTTGTGTAGGGTGTAAGGAGCCATTTGGGATACGGACTTGTAGTCTGCGTGGTCTTGTCCTACGTGGCAGTAAAGAGGGGTTGAAAAGACAATTTATAAACCTTATTTAAAAAATAAAACAACATGTGAAAATGTACATATACTCTTTGCTATTGTATTTATGATTTTTTTTTTAATTTTTTAAATTTTGTTTAATTAATTACATTGCCATAAGAGAATATTTTGATAACTATATTATTGTTATTATTATTTTAATGTTATTAGTGTTTTAGGGCAGTTAATTAAACGAATAAAAAATTTTAACAAATAAATAGCATTTTTGATATGCATTATATAATTTTAATTTTTTTTAAATGTATTATTTATAAATATAAATAATTGCAAATGGTGCAACCTGCAGTTAAATGTTTTTGTCTTCGATAAGGCATCTTACAAAGGTAAATTCTCATGAATGGAACACAAATAAAATAAAATAATATGAAAACTTATTGTCCATCTTGAAATGTTTCTATCTTACTTGAGCATATTAATACATTAAAAACACTTTTTAAAATTGCAACATTAAAGGTAACACACTCATGTCTAGGTAATAGTATACACAAAAATTAGGGGACATTTCAAAATGAAATATCCCATAATATAATATCCCCAAATTTTGTGATTTGTAATAATTTGATATAAATATAAATAAATACATGTACCATCTTCATCCAGGTGCAAATCCAAATGTTAATAATCTGTATAATCAGAATCTTTTGTGTCCATCTGTAGGTCTTGCATGTGCAATTAGGATCAATTATCCTGGATGTTTTTTGACCCTCTTCACTTCCTGACCTCTACCTCAGCCTTTAAAGAGAGGAAAGCCTGGAGGTTTAGGGAAATTCTGCACCTCTTGTGCTTCCTACTTCCTGCAGCGCTCACAGGCACTTGGTCACAGTGTTGAAGCCCTTGGGGTTTGCACTGTGTTGTGTAAACAGTATAATAGCCCTTTTTAGTTGTTGTCTTCTGGAAAGCCATTAGTGTCAGCACACAGTAATTACATCACCTCAAGGTAGATTGGTGAATCGCAGATGCTTGAATACAGACGTTTTTTTTTTACACAGATGGATTCCTCGTTAGTTTCCTCCTGTTTTCCTCAATTTCACTTCCACTTCCAATTTCACTTTATTTTCATGTTTTGGTCTTTTCTGACGTCCTCAGAGGGAGGATCCATGATGAGAAAAAAGGAAATAAGGATAGAGGAATCGACAACTGACACAAAACATTGGTCACAAGAGATTTAGTCACCAAAATGTGACTTTATGACTTGTGTAATACTTTAATGGATATTTATAATTAGTTTGTATCAAAAGCATTATGAGAAAATCATTTTAGGTGTTTTTTTTTTATTTTAGTTTGATTGTGGCTACCTGTATGTATTGACATAAAAAATTAAAGTGATAATTCTATTATATAAAACAAAAAATAAATTGATTTTATTTAGGCTTTAGGCTGAGGCCTGCATGTTACAAAATAGAAAAACTTTTCCATTTAGTGATTCAAATGTCATGTGATACAAATGAGAAAAATAACTATACTTTATACTTACTAGAGCAATTGCTTTAAAAGCTTTATGCTGCTGTAATTATCTTTTTAAAATAATTGTTAATCATATTAATTTATTAATAATTAATTATTAAATTACCAGTTATGTTTTCTGGAAACAAATATTTAGGTTCAAATCTTTAAATAGATAAAAAACAATATATTTTTTTAAATAACTGATTTTAGATTATTTACTTTCCATAATAATAATTATTATTATATTTTATAGTGCTTAATAATTATAATAATAATAATAACCAGTCAATATTGTTTTAAGATTATTAAGATTGTGTTCTTTTAACTTTGTAATTTATTTTATCTTTTGTATGTAGATATATACATACATATACATATATATATATATTATTGTTGTTATAATAATAATAATAATAATAATAATAATAATAATAATGTTATATGATAAAATCATATCAATGCAAATATATATAAAAGTATTACCAGGAATAATAATATTAATAATGATAATCTAAAAAAAACATACAAATCCCTACACATTAAAATCATTATATTTTTTAAAATTAATAATAGTTGTTAAATATTATTATTATTATTATTATTTTTATAATTACAGGTGATCCATGGGTATTTTTTGTCAGGGTGTCCAAACGTGAATACAGAATATTGTAAAGTCATGTTACATGTATATCTTTATGAATGGGGCGTTAATTATGATCAGAAACGTGTCGCTCGCCTTTGGCTCGTTCTGTTCAAAGGCAGCTGTATTGATTGGAAGCAGTTTAGCAGGGTGCAGGAGTGGAATTTTAATTTAAGCTGCATTGACAGGCTACAAAATCAAATGCAGTAGAGAAAATGTTCCTCTGCTCTTCATTCCATCTATAATTAAAAATCCAACCGAACCCATGTCAATGGAAGGCCATTTTGTCCTCTTGCTCGGTTGCTATGGAAATCGATCAGAGAGATGTTCGGTGTAAAATGAGAGTGAAGGATAAAAATAGCTTAAGATAGCGCTCGGTTTGAATGTGAAAGAAAACAAAGTTTGTTTAATGGTCCTCTTATACACTTAACATGTGGAACGCTGGTATTGGTTTACCTCTCGCACCCTACAGACTCGGTATAGGGGTCACAGGGTTTTAGGACTGACCAAATGGTCTAGGTATTACAAAGTAAAAAAGGTTCGAATTTTATTGAGTTACATTTGATTTTTGATGCTTAAATAACATTGTGATCAGGACTTTTTAAAATATAACAAGACATTTCCATTTCCAGCATTTAGCAGACGCCCTTATCCAGAGCGACGTACAACTTTTACAATCTTACAATCTAAGCAATTGTGGGTTAAGGGCCTTGCTCAAGGGCCCAACTGTGGAAGCTTAGAAGATGTGGGATTTGAACCCTGGACCTTCTGGTCCAGAGGACAGTACCTTAACCACTAGGCTACCACAGTCCCACAGACTACAATCAAAGGATTATTAGGAAAAAAAAAAAGAAATATCTGACAGTTCTACTGCACACAAACTTACAACAACAAGAAACTCGTATTTATATAGCGCTTTTCACAAACTCAAGACTATACAGAGGTTTAAAAAATAAATGAAACTTTATTTCACTAAAGTAAACAACAATGGTTCCTGGTGCAATAAATTCCTTTAAGCTGAAGAATTGACAACATGAAGCTCAGAATCCTTCTGATGAAACATATTTTCGGTAAGAAAGCTGCAGAGGTTTTACCTGCTTAAACAGCATGACTCCGTCGCTGCCATACAGGACTAAACCCAGACACAAAATGTTTTTAGCCGGAGCATATCAGCAGCAGGTAGCTGCTATTAAAGGTTTGGCTAGCTAGCTTGTTTTTGTTAAAGGTGTTAAAAGCTTAAACACTCACCTTGATCCTATTCAGAGCTTGATTTCTGCTTTTGAACATCCCAGGAATCCAGAAGCCTCTTACATACTTTTAATAAGTCATCGTAAGTGCAGCGAGTTTCAGAGGTGAACATTTTGGAGTCGCCTACGTTTAGCCTTGACTTCATACGAGCTCTTACATATCTGATCCATTTTTTTGATCGTCCTACATTCTAAAAATCTACTTAGGCATTCCTCTGATAAATAAACCTGAAGAAAACTTGAAATATGTCATCGTTCCCAAACCCTGTTTCATGTCGGAAGTCTTATTTACCTTTGGTACAAAAGCCTGTGCTTTCAGTGCTGCTTTCTTATATTACCTTTGTATTTCTGTAGGAAGGAATGGGAAAGAAGGATGCCAACGCTGCAAGGCTGCCGGTCGATCAGTACCGCAAACAGATCGGTGAGTCGATGATTAAGCGCTTGATTATAACCTTCAGTTTGCCTGGAACTGAATAAAGAAAATGTACAGTGCAGCTTAAACTTTTTTACTCTTTCTGACCTTCGACATGAAAACGTTCTGGTTGCGATTTTTATAGTCCAAGCTGAATTTACTGATT
>JAVSBV010077259.1:0-10083 GCA_033117975.1 Parotocinclus spilosoma | reverse complement strand
TAGTCAATGACATGTACACACAACAGTATATATTTGATCACTTATTTTTTGACATTTTAGGGGAAGCTGAGCTTCCAGTCTTAGAGCAGTCGACACTGCTCTCTGCATACCTGCCCCGTTGGTGCTTCGGCGCCCTCTCACAATCAGTTTGTGCGTTGCTCCCAGTCGGGACGCAACACAGCGGCGCGCCATTTCATCTTTTTGTTTTTTTGTGTTCAGGAGCCTTTTGCTCCGCTCTTAACCCCCTTTTAGTTTTTCTTTATTATTTCCCCATTATTATTATACATCATTGGATTTCGTCTATCCCGCGTCCTTGGGTCCTGCCAAAAACCACCACATCTTGTAACAGAACGACCTGGCCATACATGGACCCATCCTTTCATCCTTTTCCTTTTGTTCAGGAGCCTTTCGCTCCGCTCTTAGTCCCCTTTTAGTTTTTCTTTATAATTTGCCTATTATTATTATACGTTGTGGGATTTAGTCTATCTCGCATCCTTGGGTCCTACCAACACCACCACATCTTGTAACACAAACCTCAAAACTTAGATGGACAAGAACTGGTTGGCTATATTAACTGGAGCAGGTATATCACTAAAGTAAGACACAAAGCAGTTTAATGTCACACCCTTTATAACTGCAGGATAAACAGCATGAACAACCATATCCAAAGCTTGATAATAAACTTTTTAAGCAATGCAGCTTCCAATTTCTGACCCAAAACCTGATTTTTATAAATCATAAATTCAGCAGTAATTCATCCTAAGTTGTAAGCTGATTTAGTAACTTCCTTTTATTGAATGAAAAAAAAATATTTGCTTAGAGATTAGATAGTAATATGTATAGATGTATAGATAATATTTAAAGATTTATTAAAACAGTGCAGTATGAGACAATAAACATTTTAAAGGCCATACATCTCAAATTACTTAGTATATTGCACATTGTGTTATTATATGACATATTGTGGCCATAAATCGACATACAAGTTGCACATTTAAATATTACACTGCAGATTGTAACACCGGTACAATTATATTTATTACACATCACAGTATTTAGGAAGCTAATTGAGTTGAACAGCTGCCATATCATGTGATAATGAAACCTGTTGATGCTTTCAGTGGTGGCTCTGTAAAATTTCTCAGGAAAGGAACATTCATTATGTTGTTGATTGCATTCCTAAACATTTGCAGTTAGTTCCACAGAGCACACCACACACTGCAGATTGGATCACAGTGATCAGGACTCGTTAGAAATTGGTTGTACAGATTGTTAAACTTTAAAGATTGCACCCATTCTTTGGGAATGGTTCTTGAAACACGTGTTCATGGTGTTGCCATCCAAATATTCCAGATTTTAATCTAACTGAGCATCTGTGGCGTTATAACATTGTTGGCTATCACATGGAAGAGCTAAATATCAATACCTAGTTAAGCATGTCTTTTCAAGATGCAGGTGGTATGGCAATTGATGGGTCATATTTGTGTCTGTAAAAGGGAGAAAAAAGAAAAACAGAATGTAGAGAAATAAGTTTTATACGAGAAAATAACAAGACACTTGTAGAAACAGAAGGATATAATAAATAAAATATGTCAGTGTAAGACCATTGAAAGATGAAATGGAATCGGGAAAAAAGAAAAATGGAAATGCGAGCTAAACAGACACAGAGAAAGACAGATCTTGAAAAAAAAGAAAATGTTTACATTGATTGTATTAATAAGTTGGGTGTTTGCATTTCTTGATGTCTTAAATCACATCATCTCTTTGTGTTAAAATGTCGAAAGTATCATTCGTTCTGTTTCACGATTCACCCCACTTCCATTAAAAGTGAAGGTGCACTAATCAGCGAAGCATCCCACCTAGTGGCTAAATTGAGTAGCGGTCCACCTCCTCTGTTGAAGCTCTGCTCGAGCCCTTAAGAGTTCTTAAATACATGTTTAACCGTGCACAAATTCATAGTATCCATTTATTACACAGAACCTTCCAGTCTTTCAGTCCACTTTTTATCATGCATGTCTTTATTTATTCATTTATAATAACCAGTTCATTGGCAGCCCTTTAATGGACTGGTTCTGTATCTGAATCAGTACATTATTGATACAGTCCTGGAACACAAAGTGTTTGTATTTGTGTACATCTTTACTATGCAATATAGTGAAAGATGTCTTTCCATACATGAATCAGAAATGGCACTCTATATTAAGCTACTTGTGATCACCTGATCCCAATAAAAAAATATTTAACTTTTATTAAGTACATTAGCCTAAGTAACTCCTCTCTGGGCTGAACCTTTGTTGCTTTTGCTGACTGTGTAAACTTCTCTTTCTCCCTTGGTTCTTTAAATCCTTCCATCTGCTCCATCATCACTCTTTGATTGTTTTCTCAACCTCCTTTCAGACACCCCCATCTCAGAGTGTGTTAGAGAGAGTTTGACATGGAAGTGTGAAGAGGGGCGGAATTGGAAAAGACGTGAAATGGTGCAGAGAAAACATAAAGCGTGAAGTGGAAAGTGTGACGTGTGAAGAAAGGATGAGGCTCCGGAGAATGATAGCCTGACAGCTCAAAGAGACCAGGTGAATGTCTAACTGTGAGAAGCTGAAATGAAGTGAAAATGCTGACCTGACTATTTAACACTGACTCCTTTACGTCACAAGGTCTAAAAAGAAGCAAGGGGGTTAATGAACCTACCTACCAGGATGTAATTTGGGCTAATTGGTACCATTAATCATCTGTGCTGTCACTACATGACTACAAAATACTTGAGGGAGATTCTGCAGTTTAGCTAAATTCTGCAAAGAGTGCCACCCCACATATTTAATTGATTTTAAAAGCTAGTTAACCCATCTAAAATGTAAAATCATATTTGCAATTGCTTTAAGAAGCAATAGCCCTTTTCATCCTAAGCTCTTAAATATGCTTTTTTATGTGTAGTGACAAACATTTTAGTTCAATATTTAGAAAGAATATGGCATTCTCTATGGTTTTGAGTTAATGTGTACATTTGTCCTGTATATGTATGTAATAGTGTTTCATTTCACTTGAGATCTTTTCAAGAATAGGTGGTTATATTGTTTAGTCTAGAAAAACAAAACTAAGCCCAGTGGTGGTTTGGTGACTTAACAGTGACCAAAACAAACAAACAACAAAAATCATTTATAATGTCTGCTTTTAGGAAATCTCACCCCTTTTTATACACTGGAAGTTAGATCTTGCCATTTTGTTCAGTGCAAAAAAATGCTTGGAATTTGGAAATTGTAAATTGGAAATTGTGTATTAGTGTTCAATGGTTGCTCTTTCATAGGTAAGGATACTTTGTTGATTATACTGTAGGTTTAATTTATGTACCTTTAAGTATTCTTGCTACGCGTGTTTCTACAAAATGTTTCTTGGTAGAACTAGAATAAAACAAAAATCTTACAAAAAACAATAAGATTAATAGAGCCATGCAAGTAAATTTGCATGTTCTCCCTGTGTCTGTTTTTCTTTGTGTACTCTGTTTGACTCCCACATTCCAAGTGGTAGATGTTCGGTGTTTCCAAAGTGCCCAAAGTGTGTGAATATGTGTAAGTGTATGTGACGCTATGCGTCCTAAGGTAGATTGGCACTCTGTTTAGGGTTGTTCTTGCTTTGCACCTTGTGTCACTGGTTAGGCACTGACTTTCCCATATACCTGACCAGGATAAATGGATAAGAAAGTCAATGAATGAAAGAACGAATGTGATGAGCAATTAAGGCAGCTCATGCAGCTCATAATTAAGCCAAGCTGGTCTTACAACCAGTCTGGCTTACTTATGAGCTACATGAGCTGCCTTAGTTGCAACTCTAAACTGGAAAGTTAGATGTTAGTTGACTAGTGAATGAAGACATAAATTAATTAATTAAACTTATTCAATTACTCAATTATATTGGCAAATTAACGTTAATTTGCCAATATACTGCCTAAATGTTAATTGTTCCTCAGTCACATTCAGTCTGACCCAGCGCTAAATTTTATTCAGAAGTAGATAAACAGGGTGTTCTGATCTGAGCACAATGTGAGTCTGTATTGAAATCTATACTAAAACTCAATGGGCGATGCTTGTGAAAATTGGAGAAAAAACAGAGAAAAGTATAAAATGATGTCTAGCAGAAACGACTTATTTTTAAAGTAGATATTATACCTTCGATAATGTAGGGATCATCAGAAATTTAACAGCTATATTGAGAAAACACAATTAAAAATAGCAATAAAATCATATATTTGAATGTTAAACAGATGGATGCAGTTAGTGAAAAGATTTGGCACAATAGAAACACAGAAACATTCTGTTTTTACTCAAACTGCGTATAAACCAGATGTGTTCTCCTATACAAACACAGACTCATAGGGGAGGTCAGTACCCATTACATACCCAGTATGTTTTTAGTATATGCACAGAATCAGTTACAGGAAACGACTGACCAGCAGTGAGAGAATATAGGCACTAAAACTTTTCTACCTGCTAATGCTGTAGCATAAGAGTGTTTCCTTTGTTAGCATAGAAATTTTAAATCTCTCAACACCCAGAGTGGAGAAAAAAAGATCAAAAATCATTCAATAAGGTCCAGGAGCAACTAAGGACCTAAACATTTGCATCTTTTATACTCTTCAAATTCTTGGAAAGCATATTCCAGTAGTTTTATATCTTTCATTATTTATGGATGAACTTAATCAATGTTAATACATCTTTTTGTCACATTTGTGTAGCAAAATGCCATTGTTGTAATGACTCCAATTATCTTCACTTCACTTCTCAGCACTGGCACTAAAAGCCCTCAGATCTCACCAGCTATCTCTAGGGCACACAGTTGGGCGCACAGGTGCCACTGGTCAAACGCGCGCACCGGACGGAGATGGAACCCCAGTAAGACCACGATGACATGGCCTTTATAGGCCATGGCTCAGCTGTTCAGGATTGGGACATAATCAGAGATAGAGGATATAAACGCCGCCTCACCGATAGTTCTGTAATGGCGACCGGCGAGGACGGCCGAACGATCCGAGGGGAAGGTAGGAACCCTAACAGGCATAGTGTGTTACGTACAGTCATCTTTGAAACTGTTATTGACCAAGTCCTTCTGTGTAGTTCTGGGCTGATTCCTGACATTATTAGAATGAGATCTTGCAGGAGTCCATGTTATTCAAACTACATGCCAACCATTTAACTGCTTTGCCCCTTTGCTATAAACACTGCATTTACTGCACACTATATTAATGTATACGTACATTATTTGTGGCTTCTTTGTTGTGTCAGAGCACAGAAAACCGCAAATTACTGGACTCCGGGCATTTTATACCACATTAGAATTTTCAGATCAATTTAAGAAGACTACTACCGTAGTGGCAATAAATCATCCTTTAGGGATAACATTCATGCTATGTAAACTGTTTAATGAACTGTTGAGTAGAGATGTTCATATGATGCTTCATGTGTAAAATGGAGAGGTTTACTAATCAGTGTTGCCAACTTTTTTTTGAGGAAAGAAGCTAAATCCTGCTTAAAAAGTAATTAAATGCAGAGACAGACATGCAGATATGCAGAATAAACACAGAACGCACCCAGGCCTCTCCACCTGGAATTAAACCCACGATCACTTTACCAAGTGAACTGCCTCAATGCTACACTATGTGGCAAAATATTTGTGGACATTTGTCCTCAATGCATTCAGCTACTTCAACACATGCACACACGCACACGCACGGGCACACGCACGCACGCACGCACGCACGCGCACGCACACACACACACACACACACACACACACACACACACTCCAATGAGATGTAACTCAGTGCAACTTTGGAATGATGATGCTCCATCCAGTAATTTTGGGAGGTGGTTGGATGTGGGGTAGTGATCGTCCTAACTTTACTAACAGTCTCATCAAATCCTAATATCATTACTCTAAATCTAGCAGAAAGCTTTCCCTGGACAATAGAAAAATATATTCCATCAAAAGCAGCATAAACTCTGTTTTTTACCCTTAATTGTAAAATAAATCAGGTGTAAAAAATAAAGCAGGTGTCCAATTTTTTTGTCCAGATACTGTAGCTCTATCAGAGTTTCAACAACTTTTCCTTATTTTAAAATAAGGAAGAATGCCTGAAGAGCAAGTGAGAACTTTTGGGATGCAGGGCTTTGGCAGGTTTTCTAACTGTCCCTGTTGATGATGTCTGTGGGTTTGATAAACAGGGTGTGTGAGCATGAAGGTCGCCAAGTTCCCCTGCTAGAGGATAGAGTGTTCCTGACAGGATATCCTATCATTTTTTTCTCTCAGGGAACAATAGCCAAAATAGAGCTGCTAATCCTTTACCCTAGCGTCATGAGCCGGAAATGTCAAACTACAAAGCACACTGACATTAATCCATTCCAATTTTTAAGGTATGAAATACTTTAAATTAATTGAAAAAGTATGTAAAGCTTTAGGTTGGGAACTTTGAATGACTCACTTCTTTCTGGTTGAGATTGGATGTCATGTGCATGGGACAACTCTCTCGCAGGCTTTACACAAACAGAGCAGCGCGGCTAGAAAGTGGCCTCTTTTGAAAATGCCTTTCAATGCCATTTTGGCAAAAGGTTTTATGGTCACATGAGACTAAGATTAAACATTTTGGAATTAAATCCATGCATTACAAACACAGCACACAAACGCCAAATCAACCATATATGCTGTGAAACATGAGCATTGACTGTATAAATAGTCATGACTGATAGTAAAATGGATACTGCCAAGCACATTTACGTTCTAGAGGAAAAGCTGCAGCTGTAGGTAGTCGGCTAGAGATGGGCAGGTAGTTTACCTTTCAGCATGGCAATAACCCCACACAACACAAAAAAGACAATAAAATAAAACAACAACAATAAGAAAGCAACACATTTTTATCAAAGATAGGAAGGTGAATGTGTTTTAGTCTCCCAAGTGAGAACCTTAATCTAAATCCATTAAAGTCCATTGCCTCTCAGTCTTATTAAACTTAAAAATTCTGCAAGGAAGAGTCTTTGTTTATTATCCAATCTAGGATAAAAGCTGGCTCTAGAAAGCAATACATGTTGCCTTATTCTTGTAATTTGACTGTTCTCAGGAAAAGTTGAAAACTATATTTTGCTGGCTTTTGAGTTCAGGATGTCAGTCAAAGAAATTCATTCTTTGATTCATTTTTATTGCCACCTCAAAGTTTCTACCTGGGCAAATAAGGTGTTATTAATGTTATTTTGATAGTTTACTTCCATCCTCCTGCATTGTTTTCCCTCAGGCCCCTTTCTGGGTCCTGCCTATAAATACCCTCACTTTGGTACACTTACTTGTTTAGCTTTTTTCACTTTTTTGATGCAATGACCTTCTGTCTCTTGTCTGATTCAGTGCTTTCTCCATGCACAGTTAGTGGCTTCTTGCACCTGTTTCTTAGTTCATGTATTGTTCTATGTTCTGTACGTCTTGTGTTTTGACTAAATCTTTGTTAGCAGTAGCTGTATTGGTTTGTACACTGCTCACAAAAGTTAGGGAATATTTCACTAGGGGATATGTAATTTTGTGAGCGGTATATTTATACTCTGGTTTGTCTTAGCCTTATGTGTGTCTTAACATTTTGTTTTTGGTTAGTCCATGTGTTCGTAACAGCACTTTGTCCAGTGGATTTAGTGTTAGTGTTCACTGGTGCTCTTGTGTGTGTTAGCACTGAGTAGTGTTTGTATTAACACTTTCTCCATTGCCACTCTGTACTGTAGAAGACGATACTTGGCTTTTTCGTGCAACTTTGTCAAATGACATCAACCCTATATTTCTATAAAAGACATTATGTATTGAATTGCCATAAAAAATGTTTAAACCAAAATCAGTCTAAATATCAGTCACAACCATGCACCTCTTTTTTCTGTTGGGAAGCATGCAGCATCAAAACTAAAACTGGACTGCTTTTTTTAGCCAAAGCATTCATCAAGGACCTGTGTAAAGGGACTCTTTTCAGTGTCCACAGGGAGTTTGCCTTTGTGCATGGAGAATCCAAATCGCTGTAAGACATGTAGATTAAGCATTCAGCATAGTGCCTGGTGTATAATGATGGACAATGGTAAAATTGCAGCCTCAGAGAGATTGGTTGTGCTGAAAGCATAAGGCTGCAACTGTGTGTAATGGAATAGTGGACTGAAGCCAGCCGTGGGAGTGGAAGGTTTGCAAAAAGTTGAGAAAATGGTTTGTGTAATGTCAGATTCACACACAGTCAGGTAGAAAAAAATGTAATTAAAGCTGAATATGGTATTCAGTACCATATTTGGTTAGTAAGTAACATTCTTTTTTAATGCATCTTAATTATGTTTTTAAAGCATGTATTTGACCGGGGGTTGGAGTTGGCAAGCCAGTGTCACAACCTCTTCAGGGAACAATCTAAAATATTACATTTTGGCATTTGATTAATTATGTCACCTTACAAAAATGCTGGTGCATCCAGCAGGAAAGTAGCACAAACTTTTGAACATGCCAAATTGGTTAACTTTGCCTGTAGGCTGTCAGGTGGCATTCTCGCTCTCCACTGCAGGGAGCTGGGTTCGGGTCCCAGTCGTGCCTTCAGGCTGGGTCAGTTGTCATATGCAGATGCAATTGGTGTCTGAGGGACAAGAATTCCCCATATATCCCTGCGATGGACTGGTGTCCCATCTAGGGCACACTTATGCCTTCACTCTGTGGTCAAGGGTGCACACATTGTTATGATTCATAAAAACATTATTTAATCTGGCAGTAATTCAGGGATAGACAGTTTCTGAAATAAATCAATATGGCAACTGCAGTCACATACAGTGTGCATATGTATTTAAAGTAATTTATTATGTATTCTTCACAAGTGTCCACATAGTGCTGTTAGCTAGATAGTTATGGTTGACTGACCATTTCCCACCCACCATGCACCAGTGCAAGACAAATTACTAATGCACTAGTATGTCTGCATCACTGCTGTGCTGAGAATGCTGAAAGAGGTCCACTACAGAAACAAAATCCACAGTAGGGAGTCTCTACCCACTAAAGGATTGGACAAATAATGTATAACAACAGGTAGGCTATAGTAAACTATGATAGATGTTCAACTATAAGTGGAACTATGATAGATGCATGTGATCAAATGACCAATGACTTTAGATACACGATAGTATCTAATAAATAAGCAACATGTACAGTAAGTGTGTGTGCATGTAGACATGGGCAAGGCCAAAGCCTGTAGTAGTAGTGCAGGTCATAACATAGAAAAACACCCCACCTACTGGTAAAAAAGAATTCACTTAGATTTAAGTGATACGAGACATGATTTCAATGAATCTGCATGTGTTAACGTTCAAAAACAAAACCAGCAAAGGCAGGCATATGTTGTGTTTTGAATGCAGGACCCTGCAAGTGCTATTTCTGTGTTGGTCAAAATTTTTATGGTGGTCTTGCAGTTCTTGCAGTTTGGCATACCATTGTCCACAATCAACATTAGGGCTTTGGAATTTAGGATGGAATGCTTTGGTAAGCGGTGGATTTAAGGCAATTTATCATTGGTGACCTGATAACATTAGTAAACATTAACTTACTGTCATTAATGTGGCATCCATTTGTTTGTGAAGTTAGCAGTTTGTGCAATTTCAGATTTAGAGTCAGTTTAGCACAAAGCTGAGACGCTGGAGATTAAAACAGTAACAACATACCAACAGAAACAATTTAAAGCCTATAGAATTGTATATACTCTGGCCACAGACATGTATGGATATTTCATTATGGGATAGTTCAAATTTTGTATATGACCTAAGACATCATACAATTTTTCCGAGTTTGAATCTTGAGAGTTTGGTTTATGTATCATCATTTTCAGCATCAATGGCTTTTTATGAAAAAACACAAGGTTAAATTACATCGATAATCAAACTAACTAGTCAAATCCTGGGCATATAACACAACCACAATTAAATAGAAGCAAAATATTTCCCAAGCAGGAGTAATTTTAATCAGAATCACAGAGGCTTATATACAAAGCGGATTTCAAAAAAGTTGGGACACTAAACAAATTGTAAATAAAAACTGAATGCAATGATGTGGAGA
>JAVSBV010077248.1:0-10084 GCA_033117975.1 Parotocinclus spilosoma | reverse complement strand
ACACAATGTATAGGTACTCAGCATGCGAAGCATAATACTGTAAAAACAAGTTCTTACTAAATTCCAGTCAATGTTTGAATAACTTAACCAGTGTGATCTGATGCGTTCTCTTGACGGACTGCATTTGAACAGAATCAAGAAAGTGGTTGGGCGTGTTCACCTTCCACTGGTTTTGCTCTTGTCAACACAACTTTTTGGATTTCCTGACCTTTGATAAAAACATAAATTCTCTTCAAAGAGCACAGGAATCCTCCCATAAATCGCTGATCTGCTTTTGCAGTGGCTAAGTGCCGACTTGTGGCTTATTTTGTAGTAAATGGAACTGTTAGGCAAAGACATGTAGGTGGCAGTAGAGGGCTGGGGAGAAACTTTCGGGTAGTGATGAGAGTTTCTTCACGGATATTACATACGGTACACATTCTTTGGTCCAAATAAGCGGATAACATTACACGTATATAATAGGATTTGTTTCGGTACTTTAGGATTTATATACATTACAGCTAATAATTTATACGTAATGGTGAATATGTTGCTGCTGCTCTCTTGATGTCTGCCTCATTTCACTGTTTCAAACGTTTGTTTTAACATATCTTAACATATACGTTACTTAAATGTTATGTAGGCTACTTGTACTATGGTGTTTTTATTTTTCTTGTATATCTGGCTACAGTCAAATTTTAGGATAAAGCAACATTTTAACTTCTCAGGTTGAGCGGTCTATCTCCGTTCCAAGGAGATTCGGATGAAGAGACACTAAAGAACATTATAGCGATGGAATACAACTTCCCAGCACACTACTTTAACCAAACCACCTCAATGGCCAAGGACTTCATCCAGAAACTACTTGTCAAAGATCAGAGGTAAACGACTCATTGCACAGTAATGTGAAATACTGAATACCTGTACTCATCTTTTGGATATCTGCATGTTTGTGTCATTGAATATGGCTACATTTAAAGTAAAAGTATGTGAGCTCCATCACCTCACAATTTATGTTTATTTAGAATAGGCTTTTTTTAAATACTTGACTTAAAATATTCTATAATGCTTAATCCCAGAGTGTTTCTGAGTACCCGTCCTTTACCGATGAGTTGTTTGTTTGTTACTTTTTTCTCTCCTGATTTGTTAATGTCTATCTTGTGAAGGCACTTTTCGCCTAATACAAAATTTTTACAAAATATTTGTGTGGGAGCCTTGTGATAAAAGCTGTGCTGTCATCACTATGTTTGTATATACTTTTTCATTGTTTGGTTGTGAATCCTATGCCAAGACCATGAAGCAACTTTCACTTCTCTGGACAAGTAACATGGGTGAAAAAGCACAAAACCCTGAGAGGCTTGAAGATTCACATCACTCTGGAACAATTAATTCAGATAAAATTCAAATTGATCACTATAGCACTTTTTACAGTACGGTACAATAGGGATGAGGAAGAAACCTTGGGTAAAGACTCTAAAAGAGGATCTTCTTTGGTAACTTAGATATGTAAGAATTACATGAAGTGAGTAAGATCTGTGGTAGCCTAGCAGTTAAGTTACTGGACTCTGGACCTGATGGTCTAGGCTTTAAGTCCCACCTCTGCCAAGCTGCCACAGTTGGGTCCTTAAGCAAGGCCCTTAACCCAAGATTGCTTAAATTGTAAGACTGTATCAGTTGTAAGTTGCTCTGGATAAGGGTGTCTGCTAAATGCTGTAAATGTAAAAAGAATACAGAAAATAAAGAACAGAAGCATGGAGCCTTAAGTAGAGCCTTGTGAAGTAGATATTTGACATGCTAGTCTTTGTCCATTATATGGTTTAGAATACAGCCTGTTCTGAGTGGTTTCCAGAGTTTATGTTTAATTACAGAGTTCCATAAACTGAAAACCTTTCAAAAATTATTTATAGTAATTGTCACATTATGGCAGTGAGATTGTGTGCATGTGATTGTGTTAGTTTTGAAGTTTTGTGTTAGAATTGTAATAAATGCATTACCATATTTACTAAGATAATGCCTAGTGTAACTGTTTTCTTATATTAACAGTCTTCATATTAACAACAAATACACTGCTCATAAAATAATTTCCCTTAATTTTTGTGAGCAGTGTATTCATGTTTTATATTCATGTTTTCCCATCTGCCCCTTTTTTATTATTGTATGTTTGTGTCTTGGCACATGCAGATACAGGATGACTGCAGAAGAATGCCTGATTCATCCATGGATCAAGGTAGATAAGAATAGTTTAACTTTTTTCTCTCTTACTTCTTTTACTTAAATGCTACCTTGAATATCATTTTGCCAGGTACTTTCCACAGGTTTACTGTTCCAATTTGGCTTTTTTCTCCTTTAGCCTCTCAGCAAGATGCAAATGGCCAAGAGGAATCGCTCTTCCATCAACATGAAGAACTTTAAAATGTTTAATGCTAAGAGGAAGTGGAAGGTGGGTTGTGTTTTATTTAGGGGAAGGTGGGTTGTGTTATAACTATCGGCTAAATGTTCCCACACTGCTTTGGTGATTTGTTACCTCTCATATATCCTAAGACCGTCTAACAATTTAATGTACACTGCTCACAAACACTAGGGGATACTCTTCGTATTCATTCTCAAATATCCCCAAATTTCTGTAAGCACTGTATTTAGATAAATACTTTATATGCTGCCTAATCGAACGCTTGTCATTCGCATTTATTGTATTGGTATTCATATTTTATGGGGTATTTTAATCCCACTGTCTAATGACGATGGTTTAAAGAACAGAAGACATATATAGAACCATCACTTTATGAATGGCTTCCTACCTCGACCTATACCATCCATTTTTGTTTTATTCAGTGGTTAGGCCAGACTTTTTTATAGCTTGTTTCGCGGATCCGCCGACAATCATATTTGAAGAATACAAAAAAAAACCACCACTTTTTTCTTTTTGCTACAGCACCAATGGTTGAAATAAAAAAAATTATAAAAATATTATTTTTTAGCTTTTTCCGCCCTCCGGTGGAGAGCCACCGTTTTTCTTCTGTTCATTTAATGTTTTTCTAGATTCACTTTAATTTAATTGTAGGTTAAATCAATTTTTATTTATTATAAATTTTATTTTATTTATTATTTTTAAATAAAAATACATTTTTATTTCTTTCTCCTTCCTTGTGTTGATTCCACATAGCCCTCGAGAAATTGAAAAGTGCTGAAAAATAAAGATTTATTTTAATTTTTTCCTCTCTCCTCAGTAGTTCTTAAGTAGGGACATCCGAAAAAACAAGCAATTAAAAAAGTCTGGCCTTAACATAGGCATTTAACATGGCATTTTAAAGAGAGTAGCGATCTTACACAAGTGGATAGGTTCTATGCAGAATGCATTGATAACCTAGTATTTTGATTGCTTGTTTTAATCTGTTCAACAATGACATACACTGTCTTGTCACTATAATGTTCAGTCCCGTGGTGGCTGGTGGATGAGGTAGTTGACAAATTATAGCATGGTGGTTAAAGTCAGTCATTTTTAAATTGGCACATATATGGTAGACACCCTGTTGACATTGAGTGAAGGTAAGTGTATGTGTAATGAGTTTGCAACTGGGTGTGTGTGGTGTATTTGTGTACTAGAATGTTATTTGTGTGTGCATTGTATTATTTATAGATGTCCTATAACATGGTATCAGCCTGCAATCGACTGTGCAAACTCAAGCTGACTTGCAAGGCCAGTGCTTTAGAAAAACAAAATTTGGTAAGATTAAATAAACAATACATCGAATAATGCAGTAGTTATTAAGATATTAGTATATTCACTTTTTGTTTCACATCTGACTTTTTTACTGACAGAGAGACTGTGAGAGTGATCAGGAGGACACAGAGACAAAAACAACCTCTCTGTTACGTCGTCGTCTCAGCAATAGTTCATAGAGCCATCCGTCTGTCAGGGAGTGATGTGACACTAATACCCTCCATCATCTGCAGACCATTGAATAAAACTGGTAAACGTCATCATTGTTTTTTGTAAATACGCTTTTAAGGAGCTTGCCAAACCAAAGAACATCCTCCGCAGTTCTGTCCTAAAGCCTTTATTGTTTGTCATTTCCTCTGTATTGGATGTGTATGTAACTCTAGCAAGAAACATTACTTCAGATAATTACATAATCTTCAGCAAAACTTATATGCAAGCTTAGTAACACACCGCTACCTCAGAAATACAGTACTAAAAAAATAATGCTTTAGTTGTGCCATAGTCGTGTTTCAGTGATCCCTTAATCTATATTTCTGCTTAAATACAATGTAAAACATCAGATTTTGCAGTTCTAAATGATAAAGAGAATCAAATTCTTAATTTGTAATAAAAACCAAAATATTATACCTGGTCATTTATGTTATTTGCTGAGGAAAATGACCCAGTATTGCATATCAGTGAGTGGAAAAAGCAAAAACCTCATAGCAATTAGTTTAAAAGTGAAATTAGTCAGGTCAGTTGTAGTACGACCAAATGACTGGATGTGAATGGGTGCCATGTTGTTTTTAAAGAACTACCTATAAAAGTCTGATTTTCACAGCATGTTTGTGGGCAGCACGGTTGCTCGGTGGGTCTGCATGTCTGCATAGGTTTACTCGGGGTACTCCGGTTTCCTCCGACAGTCCAAAGACATTGCATTAGGTTAATTAATGCAATTAGGTTGATTACTCTAAATTGGCATTATTTTGTGTGTATATTGAGTGTATATTTTGAACAGTGATATTAAAGAAGCCAAACAGACAAACAAACATTTGTGGAAATGTATTCTGGCTCATAAAATGAGTTTTCAGGCCAGGAAAAGTTACAATCTGTATCAGTTTGGATACCTTATCAACAAAAATCACCCCAAGAAACTCACAACACTAACTTTTAAGCAACTATGGAACAATGAATTGACCTGGCAGAATTCGATAGGAAAATGTTAGGAAGTCTGTCCATGAACTGAATTACAAGAGAACATGGGTCATCACGCAAGACCTTAAGTAATAAAATTGTTAGAATAGGTAAACAAAATTAATATACATTTATTTGCATTTCCTAGCCAAATTCCTGACCTTAATGCAGTAGAAATGTTGTGGAATAACCCAAAAGTGAGCAGATCGAGGAACCCAACCAGCAGTTGGAAAACAAAAAGTTAAAAAATGGTCAACCATAAATGAAAACTAGTTGCAGACCACCAAATTCTGTAAGTGAATGCTCACATACCGTTTCCACTTACAGATATTTAATATTGGATCATTTTCTTATGCTTTTGTCAAATTTGTTTGATTTCGTTTTCCTTGTTTACATTCATATGAATGTCTGATGTTTTGATCCCTTTTTTAAGGCAGAAATATAGGTAAATAAAAAAGGTTGACAAATTTCCAGCACCACTGTACATTCCATTTTAAGTGACTTCATAACTCTTGGAAGCCCTCCGTCTAAACATGACTGGTGATTGTTAAAAAGAAATACACTGCACTGCTGAAAATCTTGTCCTTGTGAACAACAAGAATTACACTTAGAATAACTTGGTATGATCCGTTCTTTGTTTCACAAGGTTGTTTGTCTTTAATGTGAGACCAGATATTCTCTAGAAGGGTACAGGAGTTCAAATCTGTACTCTGACCAGGCCAAAGCATGAGCTATTGTCCACCGATTTGTTGTTAGGACCATTAAAAGCTTAGTTTTAAGTTTGGCCCTACTAAAAGAGATACAGGACTAGTATTGGATCAGGTTCAGCATATTTTCACAGCACACGCTTGCCTTCTTGTGTCATTATCTTTTGTCTATATATGGATGTTCTGCCTTGCAAAATGCTTACAAGTTTCAGCACTCCTCGTGATGGAGGCTGAATTTTAGTGATGTACAGGGGTCTGGGTTCTTTTGAGTAACGCACAAAGATGACCACAGGAAGAGTTTTTACAATATTTCCCTTTATTTTTCATATATTTCTGCGATAGCATTTTTGCCGTGAATTTTCAGGGACATTGATATTCTTTATAGATCATAGAAAATTTTCAAAGTGGGATTCATGTGGGCTTATGTTGCTGCAGGTAACACACTTCCTTCCAGGTACTGATTTAAGGGTGATGGCATTTTGGCAGTACTGGAAAACAGGGTTATAAACAATCCAGAAGTATCTAGGCACTTGAATGTTCTTTCAAAGCATTTAGCTGGGATAGATGAAATAATTCTATGAACTTTTAACATTTGCATCAGAAGGTTTTCCAGGAAAGGGAGGGTTCGTTGGCTGTGGGCCTTAATTGATGTAAGAAATGACTTTATATATTCAAATTTATTCCTGACCTCTGTACTCTACAGTAATCACACCCAATGTTTATAGACACACAAATTTCAGTGTTTCTCAATGCAAGTTCCAGCTGGAAGAGCACGCAGAGTAACAAACAGTGTTTGTTACTTTCTTCTAAGTTTGGAAGGACTGCTTTATAACTGTTTTAATCCACTATGTTGCCCTTCATGATATTTTGCTCTACAGTTGTGAAGAGGATAATAAAATAACGTAGCTTTAATAGTGCAAGATTATGAAAGGTACTGTGAGAATTCTGTGCAATTCACACTTAGTTTATATATATGTGATTTTAATAGGAATCAAATGTAATTTAACAACACTGCATTATCAATCCAAGAATTCCAATGGTTAAGGGAAATGTATAACATTTTGAACAGAAGACTGCTCAGAAGATTTTAAACAGAAGACTGATCAGATTTTCTCTGGTTTTCACCTTGTGTTTTTGAGCATACTGCCCTACTAACTCACCTACAAGACGTAATCATTAAGTAATATGTAAGCACAAACTTGTGCTTGTCAACCAAATTGACAAGTTGATCTTGAATCTCAATGTCAGTAGATTATGAATGGCCTTTAATTATTAGTTAATTGTGAAATCAGTTTTTGCATGTATGCATGTTGCCGCAATTAATAATTTTACAGCTGTTTTAGCAACTGTGTAACTAGAAAGAACATTCAAATAAACAGTGGTCAGAATTTAGACAAAATTAATTGATAGCCAGATTTATGGACTTGCATATACTGTACTTTGACTGTTTGGAAAAATGTCTATGCCACTGTATAGATTAGCTGTTTGTGGGACTTTGTGGGATCATTATATAAAGGAAAAAGTCTTCCAGTTTGAAATGTACCCAGTGCGTTATACAATGCTCAGAAAAAATTGTGAATATTTTATTCATTTTGTGAGCAGTATTAGCACAGTATCCACTGAAAATACACTTTTATTTTTGTACAGTTGTTTGTATTGTTTTCATATTATGTACTGGCTGTATAACAATTGCTATTGTTACTATATGTCTTGCTCATCTCACACTGTCAAGACAAGTTTTAATTCAAGTAATATAAAGTCAATATAAAGTTTATTTTTAATAGTATAGGAATGGAACTGTAATTTAAGGCAGTTCCAATTTGATAGTTTCCATATGTATTTCATAATTAGTTTCCTTATCATTACTGAGTGTTAAGCGATCTGAAGTGTATTTTTGCTTTTATATATTGTGGACTTTCATATACAGTTGGGGATACATTATGATACATACTTGTATATTTTTTCTGTGAAATTTGTATTCAGCATTAGACAATTGTGTTGTATCTTGCTTATACTGTTAGACAATTTGTGATGTCAATAAAATTGTCGTCGTCTTAATGTCGATTGTACCAGAATCAAACACATTCACAGACATGTTGATCTCAGTCTCTTTTTCCATCTGCTTCTCTTGGGTACGAAGGTCAAACCAGAATTCTCTTTCTACAGCCACAGATTCCAGTTGCTCTTGAGGGTTCCCAAGCCAACTTTGAGTCATAATCCCTCCAGTATGTCCCTCCAGGGTCTCCTTTCAGTGGGACATGCCTGAGACAGCTCTACTAGGAGATGTCCAGAGGGCATCCAGAGACCACCTCATCTGACTCCTTACAATCCTACCTTGCAGTTTCACAAACTTCTCACCCTATCAAGACTAAGCCCCTGAATTCCTGTACTAGGAGCAGCTTTTATTCTCAGTCGCCTCACATCTCCTGAAATCCCTGGTTTGATTCTCCGCCAGTGTGGAGTATACATATCCTCCCCGTGTTCTTGTGGGTTTGCTCTGGGTATTCCAGTTCCCTCCCATATTCCAAAGATATGCATTTTTAAAAACTGGTTGCTCTATATTGGCCCTCTATATTGACCAGTATCAATGTAACTTTCCTCCTTTCGAGAATAACCATGCTCATGTAATGTTAAATTAAAAAACAATCATGATGTTGACTACATGGTGGTAAGCATGTGTTTCATCACAACTAAAATGTATTTTTTCAGGTAATTTTAAGTAAATGTAATTATATTTTTGGAAGTAATCATGTTTCTATAACAAAACATAATAACAATTTATCAGTAACAGAAACATTTACAAATGCTACACAATATGAAAAGGACTCAAGAAGATGGAACGAAATAACAGCTGCCAATTCCTTATGTAGTAAGAAGAATATGGCTTCAATATCTACAGTGGGTTTAAGCACCTCGTTAATATTGCTCATGGCAATTAAAAATATTTGTTTACAAGTTATTTTCTGCTTTTCACATGGCATCATTTAAAGTTTCTTAGGTTTGCAATAAATGGAAATTATTTATGTTCTGCTTTTTACATTGCCTTTTTCCTAAGACATTTTCATTTCAAGCAATATGTGCTATGATGTGTGCAATGATTCCAATTGGTAAAAATACAATCAATTCAATAAATAACCATAAATAGTTAATTGGTGTTTCCTATTCCTGTGATTTTACAATCACAAAAATATGCACTCTTTTGTTACAATACAAAGTTACAGAATTAGCGGTTGAACATATTTACAGTACAAACCTTATTTGTAAAGTCGAGTGAGTTGAGGACAAAAAAACAAAATGATTATACAGTAATCATAATGTAATCAAAATTTTCATTTAATAATTTTAATTCATTCATTTAATCAACCCAGCATTAGTGTCCATACAAATGCAATATTTGTAAATGATGTAACCAAGGTAGTATCACAATTTAATTGACATGTTTTAGTTCTCTAGCAAGTGGGTAAGTACATGACAAACTTTGCTTCTATAGGAAGCCAGATTGAGGAAGTAGATTAAATTATCAGTGTAAACCAGAGCAGATTTTCCCATAAAGTAATTAATGAACACATGAAAAACTGCTGGTACATTATCTAACCCGAAAGGCATGACAAGGTACTCATAGTGCCCGAAGTTGTCCTAAGGCCATCTTCCACTCATCCCCCTCCCTATGTTCAGGGCAGTCATGAGATATGAAATACTATATTGTGAAATAAGCTTTATGTTCATATTTGTCCTGGTTTGAATGAGTAAGTCAGCTTACAACATGTGATTGTGAATCCCACAAATGAAAATTGATTAAGCAGGCATAGAAAATGAGTGACAGTTCTACAGTAATAAACATTAATACATCTCAGAATTTATCTGAAAGGCAATGCAAAACCACATGCTGCACACATTACAAAGACATGGCTGTAATGTTTGTGAAAGAAGGCTACAGATAGTGGAGTGGTCTGTGTGCAGTACAACCTGTCCCCAATGTGTGGAGAACTTTGATGCAACAACGACAACCCAGTACTTTTGTATACCTGCAACCTTTGCAAGACATGTTTGCAAGAAGAATGGGACACAATAACAGAAACATTTAATAGCTTAGTATGCTTGATACCAAGTGTTATGAGAAGGCATGGTAACATTACAAAATGTTTAGCACTTTACCACTTCAGCTTAGAATTTCAAGACTGAAATGCAGGAATAGATGTACAGTACTGGGCAAAAATCATAGGCCACCATGCTACCATTATGTTTGTTGCTTTCGCAATTGTATAAAGGATAGTCACTAAATAATACTCTTTTGCACTGGTCTTCATTCCAGTCTTTAAGATAGCAAACATGCGAACAAGTCACTAAGTTGCAAGTAACAAGTAAGTCTGAAGTCTTGGTACTCAAGTCCCGAGTCAAGTCCCAAGTCAATACAAGCGAGACTCGATTCAAGTCCCAAGTCAATACAAGCGAGACTCGATTCAAGTCCCAAGTCAATACAAGCGAGACTCGATTCAAGTCCCAA
>JAVSBV010077237.1:0-10084 GCA_033117975.1 Parotocinclus spilosoma | reverse complement strand
TTTGGAATAAGGCTGTAACGTAACAAAATGTGGAAAAAGTAAAGTGCTGTGAATACTTTCTGGATGCACTGTATGTAACAATCAGAATTAGCAAAGAAGCTAGGAAATATACAGTACAGTGTTCCCTCGTTTTTGGTGGGGGTTACGTTCCAGGACCACCCGTGATAACCGAAAATCTGCGAAGTAGGGACGCTATATTTATATAAGTATTTATACACTATTTTAGCTGGAACGTTCTCTTTACTTAGCACATCACTCTCGTATCACACGTGCTCCGTCCGTACCGAGCTTACAGCAACAAAATATCCTACACACTGAGTAGATACAACTATTTACTGTAAATCATCATAATTGATCATTTATAACATTCCTTTATTAATAGAATTAATATTTTTTATAAATTTGTGATTTTTTTAAAATGTAAAAGTTCCGTAAAAAACCCTGGAAACAGCAAAAGTCCGCTATACAGTCGATTCCAGATAATAGGCCCACCGGTTAATGGGACCAGCCGCTTATTCGGACCAAATCCTAAAGTACCGAAAATCCTATTGAATACGTTTTATTTTATTCGCTTATTTGGACCAAAATTCTGCTTAATCGGATCAAAGAACGTGTACAGTATGTAATATCTGTGAAAAAACCCTTAGTCTCTGGCTTCACTACCCGAAAACTCCTGAGTTTCTCCCCAGCTCTCTACTGCAACCTACAGGTCTTTGCCTAACATTTCCATTACTACAAAAAATCCACAAGTCGCCCCTTAGCCACAGCTAAAGCGCGTCAAATCACACTGGATAAGTTCCTCAAACGTTGACTGGAATTTAGTAAGAACTTGTTTTTTACAGTATTATGCTTCGCATGCTGAGTACCTATACATTGTGTTGTAGATCGTTTCGAAAAACATGATTGCAATTTTATTTTGCAATGAACAAAGTTCGTAAGCAACAGTAGTTCTTGTTTGTACGCTATACGTGTCGTACAATAAAGGTTTAATAAACATTTAATATGTTACTTAGCACGTCCCGTCTTGTAACATAGGGCATGTCTGTTTAATCAGACCAGCCGGTTATTAGGACCCGATGTGGTCCCATTAACCGGAATCAACTGTATATTTTTTAATTATTAAGGTATATAGGTGAACCTCGAAGTTGTGATGGAACACTGTATATATAAAATTCTTTTGTTTATGATGAGATGGATACGATGGATTTGTCTGAACGTGTGTCCATTGTAAAGCAGGGTCTACCTGTATAAACATCATTTGCCTTTAAATACTTTGTGTGAATAGATTTAAACCTGCAGGAAATTCTTTTTGAATAAATGAAGAGGACAGATGCCATATACTGCTGCTTGGAGAAATAACATAGCCATTCTTAACAGATAATTGATTACACAAAGCGCAGTGGCATTGAGGAATCCACATGACACTAAAGAAACACGTGAGATGCCAAGCGATGACACTGGAGTAAAACAAGAGTGATGAGGTCGATGTAAGAGTGATAAAGTCTGTCCATGCATGTCTGCCTGTCTAATCAGGGTGTGAAAAAGCCACGAAACGTCTCTTTACATTAAACATTGTGTGCGTACTTAGGTGGGACATTTGAGAAGTTGACCAGTGGACCTCCCTCTGCCATCTGGTTGCTAGGTGTCTGGTTTATGTGTGTGTGTGTGTGTGTGTGTGCGCGAGTACGTGTCGGGATCCCACTCATGTAGGAAAGCAAGCCAGAGGCAGGCAGTGCAGCCAGAGCAGCAGCGGCAGTGGATGTGTTTGTTCCTGCATGTGCGGAGTTGATCTCTGACTGGATGATCGCGCTGTCGCTCTTCAGCACCGGCACAATCCTGTCTGTACGTATCTGTGTTCATGTTTACATTCTCTTTGTTCCAGAGCTAGGATATTCAATCTCTTTGTAGGCTTGGGTTCTGGAATTGATTATAGTATGAAATCTGGCCGTAATGGCAGATATGGCGTAGAAGTTGTCTAATAATAAATGCTTGGTTTTTGATATATATGACATATCAGCATTTGTTTTGATATACATAGCCTTTGCTGACTATAGTGTGTGCTTGAAACTTGAGAAGAATGCTGAGGATCATACAGGACTAATACTGGAGACCAAAATAGGGAATGTTTTGAGAGTGTTTGCTTTCTTTTTCTATAGCAAAATGTACATCCAGATACGATTAAGATCAGTTGTAGTATCTGCCAAACGCGGGAAGAACAGAGACGTGTTCAGAATGAATGATAATCTTCAAAATGCTTCACTGCAGGATCACCTAGAGTAAAGCAAAAGGTTACGATAAATGTGGTAATCCTCATGTGTCACATTCAATGCCGTTTCATAGCCAAATGAGGATTTTATTACCATTCACCATCCAGTGATGGAAATGCTTGGTAATGGAGAGGAGATGCAAAAATGTATGAAAATGTGACAAAATCATTTTATGGACAAATTACTGTCAAAGATGACCGTGTGCAGTGAAAGGATCAAGCATAAGACGATATCCAACAAGGAACAAGTGGAATGTAGTTTACAGTAATTGGTCTTTGGTATTATTTATTGGTAATACAGATAAGCAGCATTTAATTATCGTCTCATCAATGTCCATTTGCTTTAAAGGCAAAAACAATTCTAATAAATTATAATAGGATATAAATATTATATCAGCCTTTTAACTACAGATGTAAAATAGACAATCAGTGCTGCAGATTTATGAGCAGAGGTGGGAATCTGTCTTCCATGTGTGTGTGTGTATGTATGTGTGTGTGTGTGTGTGTGTGTGTGTGTACAGACAATACTGGTCAGGTGCTCACTGTTCTAAATGTGTTTATAGACTTTTTTGTGCAATCTACTCGTGTTTGTTTGGACGGCTTTTAATTGCTTATTTGTACCAAGCTATAAATGGTGCTTGCAGCTGTATGTGCCTGTCCTATTGGAAGTAGTACGCTTTTGTTTGTTTCTCCACTACCTGTATATTCTCTTTAACCTATGACTAGATAAACTTTTTTACATTCACTCGTTGAGTCTCTGTTCCATCTGGCTCATCTTCTGACTGAACATTTTTTGCCCCCAAATAAAATAAAAAAATGTACGTTAAAATTTAAACTTTTATATAAATTTAAATTTTCACTTTAAAAGTGGGCACCTTAAACACACTTAATGGTATGATCTTCCAAAGGGCTCAATCATAGGCATATTATGGATGTTATGTTTTTTTTATTATTCTATTATTTTATGAGGTAGATATGTATAAAGATGTGCCGCTGTCCCGATGATAAGCTGTGCTGAAAGTACGTTTACCTCAGTGATTTTAAAGTTTCACATTATTTTCAGTTATTTCATATCTTTATTTATGAATATTGTATGACATTCCTTTGGTTTATGTACACTTTTATTCATGCAATTTATGCAAATTGCATACAAAAAGAAGAAGATCTTGATTCCGACTTAAACAGAGTTGTAGTTTGACCTCCTGGGACCGATTTCGTTCGTGTCCCGGGAATAAAAAGATTGACTATGGTAATGTGTGGTCAGCGTCCATTTCAGTCAATGACCTGTTTCACAGAGCGTCATGCGATTATTAAATGGCACATAGCTGTATTGTACTAAGCCTTTGTATGCAGGTCACTCACTCAGGGCTTGGTATGGACCTAAGTCTGTCTTCCCTCCCTTAGGCACAGTCAATAACATGTTAATGTGTCACCCAACCTGTCCTTAAGTCACGGCTGTGGTTGGCTTTAGAACTGAAATCTACCATTCAATTATTCTGAAACCATAATCATTATAAGCATAAGCAGATGTGTATTTACATAGCACACCTTTATTAGAGTAACCAGTTATAAATTAGTTAATTTTTACTCTTTATTGTTCAATTTTTTGTATTATGCTGCCTGAGAGAGGAGTCTGTTTTCTCAGCGACAATAAATCTATTCTATTCTATTCTATTCTATTCTATTCTATTCTATTCGATTCGATTCGATTCGATTCGATTCGATTCGATTCGATTCGATTCAAACTGACCAGTCATACAGAAAGTCACAGCTTCGAAGAAGAATCGGCTTGTTATGTGAAATACCTGAGTATGAAAAAGAGCAAGACTAGCGTTTATCCATCCATTATCTTCCGCTACATCCACAAGGGCCAGCCGGTGCCCACCCGGCACCTCTGGGTGCAAAGGCAGGAACAACCCTAGACGTGGCACCAATCCATCACGCACACACTAAGGGCCACTTAAGAGACACCAATTAACCTTACACACATGTCTTTAGAACTGTTGAAGGAAACCGCAGTACCCAGAGTAAACCCATTCAGACTCTACACAGAAAAGACCCAGGCCGATCGACTCTAGGATTGAGCCCGGGGCCTCCTTGCTGTCAGGCAGCGGTGCTACCCACCGAGCCACCGTGCTGCCGACCAGCATTGAATGAAAACCTATTTTTCTGCAAGTTTGCTGTACTGTTTTTGGCGTTGTAGCAGAAAACACAGCGCATCCTGACCATGCTTCTGTACAATGCCAGTGCAGGTAAAACAGTTTTTGTGCAGCTCTCTGTCGCCGTCTCTCGCTTCATCGGGCTTGTTGGAATTTGTAGCCAGATTTAACTTGAGCCTTTTACTCCACTGAAGTGCCTCCACGTTTGTGTAATGGAAACAGTGAATCTGACAGACGAATCGCTCAGGCCAGCCTGCAGTGAAAACACAGAGGATGCAAAATCCCACCAGTAACACACAGCAGCTTTAAACTCAGTCAATAATCCCGGTCAATTTACACCCGGTAATCCAGATGATCAAAGTGGAGGGAATCAGGGTGGAGGGTATTAAAATTAGCCTTATGGAAAATCTATACATGACAAAACAACGACAAAATGATACAAAGTTTAGATATAGATGTGGTTTGTTCAGTCTGCTGTTGTAAATTACGTTGTGTTGTATTCATTCAACTGGAAGCTTTACCTAGGGAACAGACTGTTATACAAATATAGAGTATCACATTTGAATGCATACACTGCAGAATATTCTAGAAGATTTGGTATGTATAAAAGATTTGTCACCTTCCAGATGATCCACTGACTTAACAATGCTGTATGGGATACTGTACATTTAAAGCATTTAGCAGATGCCCGTATCCGTAGCAACTTTGTGAAATAAACAAAAAAACTGCTATCCCTGGTCTGCCCTGTTTAGTGCCGGTGTTTAAAGTAAATAAAAAAAGAAAAAAAAAAGAAAATGAAGTTCTCAGTATATGGCAAAGTTTGCCAAGAAGGTTTTGTTATACGTACGAGGAACCTTGGTTGGGTTCGGCGATCAAAAAGTGTACTAAGTAGTTTTGCTTGGGGTTTTATAGACAAGGGCATGTTGGAGCATGCCCAGTAGGGACCTTGTGAACTGGTCCATCTTGGGGTGGGGGGTGCTTCTAAGTCGTCAGAAGTTCTCTTTAATTTTTTGATTTTGTTGGATATTTAATTCATTATCTTTTCCCTGTATGATATTGGTTATACACACACACACACACACACACACACACACACACACACACGCTAAAAGTGTTAGTCTATCCTACCTGTTTGGTGTAGCATCAGTTCTCCCTTTAACATATATACCGGTCTCCCTGTGGAGTTTCCTGCTCTTTGCTCTAATCTCACATATTGATTCATAATAGTATCAGTTTGGGATATTTACTATGCCAGTGTTTATAATAGCATATTTTATCTTATTCTAGGCAATATTTAATAATAATAATAATAATAATAATAATACATTTTATTTATAGTGCACTTTACATTTCCATGAAATCTCAAAGTACTACAGTAAAAGGATAACAATTAAGAGATTAAAAAGCAGCATAATACATAATACTTCAAACCTAAGCTATTACACAAAGGTGCATTAAAAATCCTCATAAGCTTTTTTTAAAATAAAAAGGTCTTTAAATGTCTTTTAAAGGACTCCACACTCTGTGGTGCCCGCAGATTGTCAGGAAGGGCATTCCACAGACGTGGGGCAACAACTTAACAACTTGATTTCTCATCATTATTGGCTCATACGCTACAGCATTTAGATACTCTATTTTTATTATACTCTTTTAGATAGCTCAGTTTCATTCTTACATATAACATCTAGGCTGCCCAAGTTAGGTTTGGTCTGTTTTTGATTCCCAACGTTTCTTCCTTCTAACATTTAGGGACCCTTTCCTTGCCAGGCTTACTCAATTTGGGAATGACTTTACAGTTTACTAGATATTCTAAACTTCTAATGCAAGAAATACAAAAGAAATGAGGCTGACTTAACACAACGGCTTAAATGTTTGATTTTATTTGACATTTTTTATCTGAACAATTTCAAATATCTCTTATGAATGCAAGTCATTTCAGGAAATGTCTTGTATAACGGATATTCAGATAACAGAAGCATAATTTCCATTGTTTCCTATGAGATGATTCCAACCTTGCCCCTGGATTTTTAGAATCCTACCTACCTAGGGCGGCACACATTAGTGGATTGGGTGGAATTTTGTCTCTTTAGGAGGTTCTCCCCCAAAAACAACCTATACCTCATGCTTAACCTCATGCAGGCAGAGATTAGAAGCTATTCAGAATGACATCTTTTTGTGCTTTTTTTGGGTTAGTAGTTGCTTTTCACATATGAGGATATTGGATTAAATACCCCTGTGCAGGAGGGTTTGACTGTACTGTCATTCCTGATTCGATTTTCTCTCCCAGATTTGATCTTTCTTGATAATTCATCTGCTTTTCTTGTTGATGCAGCCTTACACATTTCTGTCAGTCTTTGGGGTGGATTGTCTCCATGATTTTCTCTTGCCCTGTGCTGTACTGAGGTCACATCAACCTCCCTGTTTCTTTAACTCCTTTCCCATTTACCCAGTCATCCCTATCATTTTGCATCGTGCTGTGATACTAGCCACTGGCCCAGACTTGATATTATATGAACATATTGCTTGTAGATTTTTGTTCTATGTTTTACTTGAGATAAATTCATTTCTCTGAAATGAATCAAGCCCTGAGTTGCTTGCAATTTTAATTAAATTCGGAAACAGGCTTATATAACAGAAACAAA
Organism: Parotocinclus spilosoma; assembly: GCA_033117975.1. NCBI lineage: Eukaryota > Metazoa > Chordata > Actinopteri > Siluriformes > Loricariidae > Parotocinclus > Parotocinclus spilosoma. The sequence goes on along the minus strand of JAVSBV010077237.1, from coordinate 3,017 downwards.
TGATATGCAGAATTTTTTATGTGGCTCTGCATCTGCACCATCAGATGCTTGGATCAGCTTGCCAGCCCCTTGCCAGTCTCGTTTTTGAAGTTATGCCATCACTGTATTAGCCAGACTTCCCATTCAACACAGTCACCATGCAGGGTGTCTGGCGGCATGTGCCCCTTGATCCCAGCACTTCAATTCAGAATATGGGTTACGGTTGAGTGCCAAGCTCCTGGGTCATGATGCTTGGAGGATTGGAGAAGGCTGGGACTGGCTAAGCAGAAGATAATAATAGTTTGAGTTGCCAAGGGCAGAAAAACTAATTAAAGGTGTCTTTTCTCTTGTAGCTATGTGGTGGCTTTCCCCATCTGCAAGCTAGTGGCTGTAATACTGTGGATTCCTTGTAGGTTACGATTTGTATTAGATAATATATCACTTCAAGCATTTGGAATGTTCAGTTGTTGTTCAAAATGGTTCGAGCCTCAACAGTTTAACAGAACTATCGATAGTAGAATGGATAAGGAGGTCCACATGGTGCAACAGCAATAGTGTAAGCTTAGTGCATTAGTCAATCAAGACCAAAAATATATAGTTGGTATGAATGAGTGTGTTTACATGCACTTAATAATCATATTATAGTCAGATTTTTGCAGGTATTTGATTAAGAAAGTGGTCATGTATAAAGCATAAAAAGATTTTATTTAATTATTTGAATAGCTCATAGCATGTATACCAATTACCCTGAATTCATTTTGGTTTCCTTAAGGGAGGTGGTTGCCAGGTAAGCTTATTCAAAAGACTTGGATTTGTTTTGTTTCTCACAGGATCTGGCAACCCTGGAATGAAATGCGGCAAAACAGCTTTTGAAATGCAGTGTATACTCAAGAAAATTGCGAATATCTATTTACTATTTAATAAACTATACTATTCATCTAAAAAGTTTACATTACATATTTCTCTGAGATTGTTTGCTGGCTTCATTAGAAGCCTGATTATTACCTGAGTCATGTAAAGTCAGATGTTTCCCTTGTTTACTCAGGTGATTCCTCAAGTGCATGACATCATAGTCTGATTACTGACAAAGTCTGATTTTCTGCAGTTATCGGATTCTTAAGTGCATGTCAACGCACCCAATAATAACTCTTCTAGTCATATCTTACAGCATAATCGCACCCTTCTACAGTCTAAAGAAGCTTGACAAGGAAGGGTCTTATGGGAAGAGAAACCCCCAAGCATGAAGTGACAAATCCACATTTGAATTTTTTGGTTCTAGTTGTTGACAATATGTTATATATGGTAATTATAGCATTGCTAAAACAACAACTCTAAGGGTGGCCTCATACTTTTGCTACTACTGTACTGTACCTTCTTAAATTATAGTAGGCCTAGTAGTCATAGATGTTTAGGTCAAAATGCTACATCTAATTGCAATGTTTGCTAAAACATATATTAATATATGTTTTATATTTATATGTATATATTAATCACACTGATTATGGCTTTTGAATTAAAGGTCCATATAAATACAGATACTAAATACCTGTACTTCTTATACTGGCAAAATAGTGTGCAGATTATGTAACAACATTTTATGAATCAATAGCCAGGCAACTCTTTGCTCATTAATTACGGTTAGCTGGATTATCAGGAAAAATGGACCAGCTCAGCATTTTGGCTGTGCAGCTCAGCATAATGGTTGTTGCCTCAATTGCTATTTTCTATATGCCACTACTACACGGCTCACAAAAATTAGGGGATATTTCATTATGGGATTTTTCATTTTGAAGTATCCCCTCTTTTTATGAGCAATATATTTCATTATGTAAACTGCTCACAAAAATGAAGGGATATTTCATTATGGCATTTTTCATTTTGAACTATTCTCTAATGTCTGTGAGCAGAATTTTTTCTACCATATGCTATAAATAATGTTACCAGAGCAGCAAGTCAAATAACTTATTGATTATTTGGTTTTTGCATCCATGCTAAATGAAATAGCCATCCATTAACTTCCATTAATTCCTAAATCTCCTCAGCACCCCAGTGCAGGACAGATGGAGATGCCTTTGTTAGTCTTATTACCTTGAAGCAATTACACTGATGATACTGTTAATCGTAAGCATAAGTGAAACTTCATTGCTCCATTTTTGTAGTCTTTTATGGGCTTGCACTTAAGTTTAATTTATTTAGTAGCCATATAACTTAAACAATGAACCTTTGTAGTATAAATGCACTCTTGTGATTTTGCAGCAGTGTTAAGTGGTTCCAGTTTGCAGTAGAACTGAATGAAGGCACTCACTGCTTAATTGATTACAATCATTTGCAATACTCATCCACCTCAGAAGTGCTTTGTTTAATGTAAATAAGATTTCTGGATTAGGCTTTGATGTACCTGCAGTTTCAAGCCAAGATGTCGTTCAAATTTGTATACATCATTAATAGCAGCTTCTTATTCTTATCATTTGATTTCTACACGTATTGTCCGTATTGTTTTTAGCTCCACTTACCATAAAGATGGATTTTGTAGTTCTACAGTTACAGACTGTAGTCCATCTGTTTCTCTACATACTTTGCTTTTCCGTTACTCTGCTCCCTAATGGTCAGGACCCCCACACGACCAGGACAGATCAGGTACTATTTGGGTGCTGGATCATTTTTAGCAGTGCTGGTTGTGTTAGTATGTGGGAATCTTGTATTTAGCTTGGAGTCTATCTCTGATTTATAGCAGTGCATTAATGGAAAAGTGACTTGTGTGTTCATTAAAGACTGTACCAATACTAGGAACTGATGGATATTACCGTGATAAATGGCTCATGCTGATGCATAAATGGGCCATGCTAAGATTCATCAATTCATATTTGGTCTACTTGGTCTGTAATATTTGTCATACCTTGAAGTTGATACCTGTACCAAAGCAACATCTTTTCTATAACTTGTAATTATGACAATAACTAGAAATGATAAAAAAATATTACGCCAGACTTTTTTTATTGCTTGTTTCGCGGATCCGCCGACGATCATATTTGAAGAAT
>JAVSBV010077226.1:0-10085 GCA_033117975.1 Parotocinclus spilosoma | reverse complement strand
CAGTGAAAACGGAAGCCTTATAAAGGGAGAGTGAGAGTGGGAAGTAACAAGCCGCACCTGGTGACAATGAAAACTCGCGCTAATTAGAAGACAGGACTAGGGGAGCGTGAGAGAGGGAGAGAGTCACAAGCGGGATTTCTCACAATCTGTTTAGAGATCTGTTTATATTAGCCCAGGAGTGTGTATGGTTATTGCTTGTTTATGGTCTTGTTAATGTTGTCTGTTTATTGTCTATTAAGATCTATTTTGTAGTGTCTTTTTCACTTGTATGCTATTGCCTGTTCACACTAGCATCTCAGTAGCTTTAGTGTCCTATATAGTGTCAGTCCGTTTCACTCATAAGATGGCCTTATTTAAAAAGGGCACATTTGCACCTGCAATCTATGTCTGTGGTAAATGTGGATGGAGACAGAATGAAACACTGGGATTTAAACAAAGCTTGCCAAACTATACTGCTCATGAAAATTAGGGGATATTTCAAAATGAATATAAAAAGTATCCCACTGGACAATATGATCCTGTCCATGCCCCATCACTGTAAGTGTGTTTAGGCAGTCTTGTGTAACCATACACCCACTAAACAGTCAATGTGTGTCACTCTTGTCGAGTTTGACATGCTTCTGTTCATCCCCATGAATACACCACTTGATACTCAATCATGATAATTGAGTGGGCATCTCATTTGCATAATTAATATACATAGAGAGTAACAGAAAAACAAATGTAAAGTCAAAAAAAGGTATATATGAGTACATATATATATATATATATAACCAGTTTTAACCTTGTCTTATCTATGTAACCTTGTGTATTGCTGTAACCTTTATCTGTCACATAAATGGCTAATGATACTAAAAGTGCTGTTAAAATAAATGAAGCGCGCATGGAGTGCAAAAATATCTATAAGAAATCTGATATTGCTGCACTGAAAATTAGACCCATGTCATTGACCCAACATCAATTTTTGGTTTCGTAAACACCTTGTTTTGTCAAGCTATATTAGATGTCTTAAATATATATATATATATATTTCAAACAGAACTAGACATCAAATGAGCAGCACCATGGTTTGGTTGTATGCAGTGTAATTGACTAAAGCAGCCTTGACATGTCCAGTTCCTCCAGGGGACACTTTCATGTTTTTTAAGTAGCTATTCTTCCTTACATCCCCTCATCATCAGTGAATGGCCCATGCTACCTAATTTTCCTGTCTAAAGCAAAGAGCCTTGCTCTGTGATGCTTCTTCTTTAGGTTAGATCATTTTGCCCTGCAAGGACAATTTTCTAGTGGCATCCGTCTCGACCAGAGACGGTCACCAGGGGAACAGCGACTCCATGCTGACTTCAAAAGCAGTGATGCCTGAATTTACCTCTAATTTGTTAGGCAGGATGGAGAGTGCATTTTCAAACCTGTGGCATTTATTCCAGGTCCATGGGCTAATAATCTAATGAAAAAAACAAGCGACTCTGTGTTTTTCCACTTTGTTAGTCTTTATTTTAGCAATTCTAGTTGCTCTGGACAAAGGCGTCTACTAATTGATGGTATTTAAAATGGAATTTTGTAAAACATGTTTTACATTTATTTTATTATATATACACTATGAATGCACTACACAGTATTAATCCAGTGTGTGTATATATTATAATATACATGTGTGTGTGTGTGTATAATGTCGTTACAATCGATTGGTCACCTATCATTATCGGCCTGTCACACCCACGGGTGCCGACCGAACCCATCCTATCACGTGCACACCGTCATCAAAATTTTGATCACGCACTTATTGCACACACATGGTACTCATTTCATCATCACTATTTATACACTCCCCGCCCACTGTTTAGTTGCTAAGTCTGTTTGTTGTGCAAGTTTGCGATCATTTTGCTTACCGTTATCATGTACTTGCGTTCACTTTTTTCCCACCCTCGTTTATGCCTTCTGCCTAATCCTCTGGACGTTTTTTTGCCATGCAATTTACCGATTCTGGACTGTTTAACCACGTTTTTGCCTGCCGATCTCAATAAATCCCTGCCTGCTACTGTACGCTGTCTGTGTCTCCGCCATTTACACTCCACATTATAGTTGCCTAGCCGACATGGAGACAGCAGCTACAGAACCCATGCCCATGCTTGACGAACAACTTGCTGAGCTTCAGAGTCAACTTGTGGAGGTAACACAAGCTGTTTGGCAGCTTATCACTGGCCAAGAAACTTGAGCCCACCGCGGATGTGCTAACCCTAAGTGTGTCACAGGTAACTTCATCCCCAGGTGTTCCGCCTGCCGTGGAAACCGTTCCGCTGCCCTTCAGCCTGCCTCGTGCAGCTGCGCCCTCTGCTGCCTACCAGATCACACTGCCTGACAGGTATGATGGAAATCCTGACCGTTGCCAAGGGTTCCTGTTGCAGTGTGATCTGTATTCACTCATTCACCGCCTGAAGCGAATTCTGCCCATATCGTGCTAGTGATTTCTCTCCCCACTGGTCCTGCCCTGGATTGGGCCACTGCCATTTAGAATAAGCAGAGTGAGGAGGCCAAGGACTACCGGTGCTTCCTGGCCACCTTTTGGGCAGTGTTTCAACATCCTTGCAGTGGTTGCTTCGTCTCTGAGCAACTGCGGGATCTACTGCAAATAACCCGCTAGGCAGCCGAGTACGCCTTGTAATTCCGCACCCTGGCGGCCCAGAGCGGCTGTAGTGAGGTGGTGCTACTTCCCATGTTCCGCCTGGGACTGCAACAGGACCAGCAGAACGAGGTACTGGGCTGTCTCCATCAAGTTTGATCAGCTCCTGGCATCTTGCCACTAGACCCGGGTCTCCTCGGAGCCCATGAATCTCGGAATGACCCATCAATGCCATTCATCGCAGGGCCCTTTGCTTTTACTGTGGTTTCATTCAGCACCTCCACTCTCTCCGCAACCCATCTATCAGTCAAGTTTTGTCTCCCAGTTATCCTCCGCCTACCTCACACAGAGCTCTCTGTTTCAGTGCTAATTTATTCTGGGACACAGTGTAATTTAATCGCTGGGCACCTCGTCACAGCCAAGAAGAAGCCCTGCTCCAACCTCCCGACACTACGTCTAGTTACAGATGCCGATGGCCAGCCCCTGAGCTCAGGTCCCCTCACCAGGGTCACAGCCCCATTGGAGATGCACGTGAGCAACATCCATGTGGAGACCATCTCCCTCCTTCCTATGTCAGGACTTACTCATTCCATCATCCTGGACCTCCCATGGCTTCGCCGTCATGATCCCATCCTCGCCTGGTCGGCAAAGGAACTCGTCTGGTCTTTTTACTGTTTTGACCACTGCCTCCAACTGCTGTCAGTCTAGCTGAATGCTATCCAGTCCACCATCCTGGCCGCCACCTTGCCTTTCAATGAGCCTCTGGAATATCACAACCTCGTCCTGGTTTTTGGTGAAACCTACTCGCCTCCACACTGGCCGTATGACTGCGCCATTGAGTTGCTGGAGGAATCGTCTCTCCCCAAGGCTCAGCTCTACCCACTCTCTCCAGATGAGGATGTGGCCATGGACATCTATGTTAGGGAGTATCTCCAACTCGGACTGATTCGACCCTCCACGTCTCCACTCTCCGTAGGATTCTTATTTGTCCCCAAGGGTGACCCCTCCTACGTCCGTGCATTGACTACCGTGGGCTTAACCAGATCACAAAAAGGTGCTCGTACCCTCTTCCCCTGGTACCTTCAGCCCTGGAACAGCTCCGCTCTGTGAAATGGTACACCAAGCTGGATCTTCACAATGCGTACAACCTGGTGTGAATCAAGGAGGGGGATGAGTGAAAGACTGCCTTCAGCTCCAGCACGAGCCACTATGAGTACTTGGTGATAGCCTTTGGCCTGGCCAATGCCCCGCCCGTCTTGCAGGCTTTAATAAATGATGTACTACGCGACATGCTGGGCCGCTTTGTCATGGTATAACTGAATGATATCGTTATCTTCTCACCCGGATCTACCACTTACGTCAGGTCCTTCAGAGACTCCAAGATCAATCCGGGTGAAGGCGGAGAAGTGAGAGTGTCACACCCAGTCAGTTAGCTACCTGGGGTATGTCATCTCCCTGCTGGGTGTGGCCATGGATGAGGCCAAGGTTGAGGCCATCCTGTCCTGGCAAAAGCCACAGTCTGTGAAGGACCTCCAATGCTTCCTCAGCTTCGCCAACTTTTATAGACTCTTTATCTGGAATTTCAGCCGGATTGTCACGTCCCTCAAGTCTCTGCTCTGGAATAAACACCGTTGTCTCCCTTTGCCTCCAGAGGCAGATGTGGCCTTCAATGACCTCAAGAGGGCCTTCTGGCATTCACCGGTGCTGGGGCACCTGGGCCCGAGTCGCCCCTTTGTAGTTGAGGTGGATGCTTATTCAGTGAAAGTAGAAGCCATTCTCTTGCAGCGCCTCGGGGACCCCCAAAGCTTCATCCTGTTGCCTACTTCTCCCACAAACTGACTACAGCAGAGTGCAGCTATGATGTGGGTAACAGGGAGCTCCGTGTAGTCAAGCTGGCCCTGGAGGAGTGAAGACATTGGCTAGAGGGGGCCAAGCACTCAGTAACTGTATACACCTACCACAAGAACCTGGAGTACCTGAAGGCTGTGAGATGGCTAAAGTGGGCATTGTTATTCACCCAGTTCAACCTCCTCATCACCTACCGCCCGGGAACTAAGAACGGCCAGGCAGACGCCCTCTCTTGACCCAGGCCCAGGCAGATCGGTGACGGAACCGGGAGCCCAACTTTCAGCCTGGGGATCAGGTCTGGCTCTCCGCCCATGACCTTCACACACAGGGGAGTACTCGCAAACTTGCACCTAGATACATTGGACCCTTTAGGGTCATCAAGAAACTCAATCCTGTCACCTATCGTTTGTCTCTTCCATGCCACATGCACACTCACCCTGTATTTTATGTGTCTCTCCTTAGGCCCTGGGTCCCTGGTCTGCTGGCTGACTCACCTCCCATTGAGCCACCCCTGTTGGAGGTTAAGGGTGCCCCCGCCTACGCAGTCTGTCGCCTGCTGGACTCTCGCAGATGGGGTTCACGGCTGCAATATTTGGTGGACAGGGAGGGCTATGGTCCAGAGACTGGGTAGACATCTGGGTGAACAACAAAGACATTCTGGATTCTCTTCTCGTCCAGGAGTTCCACGCCACCCATCCAGGCCGCCCAGCTCCTCGTGGATGTGGCCGCACCTGGCCGCACCCGTTAGGCCATGTCCTTCCTCACCTGTTGCGGGTCCCTTGGGGGGCACTGTCACACCCGCAGGCGGTTCCAGCGACCAAACCCGTCTTTTCACGTGCACACCGTCACCAGAATTCTGTTCACGCACTCGTTCACTTGGTCCCTACCTTGTCACTAAGCCTTACGTCTGTTTGTTGTGCAAGTTTGCGATCATTCTGCTTACCGTTTTCGACCTCGTTTTCTTGTCCCTCGTTTACGCCTTCTGCCTAATCCTCTGGACATTGCTTTGCCGTGTTACACGGCCGATTTGTTTATGATTGGCATATCATGAAATCATAAACAAACATGTCCGCCATGTGGAACTTTTACACATCCATGCAGGTGATGTAAAGTTTGCAACTCATGCAACAAAATAAAATCTTGCGGGGGAAGCTCATTAAAATACTTCAACACAACTAATTGAATATGTCATTAAAAGAACAAAGCTGGGTCTGGTGAGTTTTCAAGGCTCACTAGGGAGAATTTTTAAAAAAAGGCACTCAGAGCAGCAACAGTCGGACAGCAATTAACACATCCCACACTTGCCAACACTCGCCCATATGGGCGTGACAGGCAGAAGGCTAAGCAAATAACTTGAAAAATAACTGAATTTGTTGGATTTGATGACCAGTCTTTTTCAGTGGTGGAAGAATAGTTCTGCCTACAAGTATTTTGTATTTTTTTCTTATGGAAAAAGTCAGTAAAAAACATGTTTTTGTCTAAGATAGTTTTATTGTTCCTTTTTTCCAGATCATGTAGCCTGTAGCACTCATCATTACTGAATTGAAATATGTACAGCCAGTCAATGTGATCGCTATTGGTGATCGGCAGTGATGGGCGCTCATGGGTGATCCAGAATCGGCAGCATAAAACATGATCAGAGCATCCCTAGTGTATATATATATATATATATATATATATATATATATATATATATACCCACAAAATATATATATATTGCAGTACCCACATATTTTGTATTTTGTATATCTGCTTTTTTATGAATATTATTAAAATAACTTTTATTAACCTCATTACTATGCCTAAATTGTCATATCCCAACTAGTCTTCTCACAAAACAGAAGCATGTCAAACCACACATTGACTGTTCTGTAGGGTGTATGATCACAGAAAAATGTCAAAACACACTGACAGCGATAGGGCGTGGACAGGATCAGATTGTCCAGCAGTTCCTGTGGAATCCTCTGCCACTCTTGCTCTGAGGAAATCTTCAGCTCAAGAGTTATTGTGGGAGGAATTGGATAGTTTGCCAGACATCTTTCCAGTACATCCCAAACATGTTCAATGGGATTCAGGTCTGGAGAAGGTGAAGGCCAGCCCATGCATTTGATTCCTTTCTATTCCTTCCCTACTTATAAATACGTACTCAAGTCAATGCCAATTTAGAGTAATAAATTAACCTCGCACACATCTTTGGACTGTGAGAGAAAACCCAGAAGAAGTACCCAGAGTAAACCCACTCAGAAACAGGGAGGAGCAGCAGACTCCACAAACCGCTCCACCCTGGTGTTAAACCCAGGACCTTCCTGCTGTGAGGTGCTACCGAGCCACAGTGCTGAGCATTACGGTCTATGAAAAGAAAGGTGTTTCCAACTGTTCCAGCATAGGGTATCACTATACAGGTATTAAGTTTTGATTCTGTCTAAGTTAAGAGACAACAAGGTAAATAATTAAAGGAATCTGGAAAAATAGTACGTTAAGGTACAAGGGCACGAGTCAAAACTGAACACCATTGATCTTTTATCCCCAAGGTGGCACTTCAGCATTGAGTAGCATTTACAAATGTCATTTATAACACATCTGTACAAAAGACACAAAGTGTTAACATGTATTGTGATCAAATGAATCAGTATACCAGATTGGATCAGTGGCAAAAATAAACATGCAGCCTGTTATCAGCAATAAATCCAAATGCCAGGGTCTGTCATGGTATGGTCTTTTTAGTGCCTTGGCAAAATGTCACTTTTGTGATGGCAGAATTAATGCAGAAAAGTCCATTGGGATTTTAGAGAAACATATGTCTGACTGACATAAGTAATGGACATTTATTAACAAATAAAATGAAGCTGATCTGAATATGAAATATCTTGGATTCACTGTCTGAAATGAAATAAAAGTCAGAGTAAATGTATGACACACTGCTTTTTCCCTTTTCCATACCATCCCAAATTTTCTACTATGGGGTTGTAAACAGAATTTACACCATGTTATGAATATAAATGATGATCTTGCACATGACTTTCACAATTACCAAGAGCTGAGGTGGCACTGAGAACTGAGACTGAGTTGTGTGCTGTGTGCTAACGCATATCACATGCTCAACCTGCAGAGCTTTGTAGCTTGGTGGCTCTACAGAATACACAATTGCTTGTAGTAGCTACGGAAGCTCTTGTTGGAAAGAGGATTCACTCTGTTCTGATCCCCTGCTGCCACTCAGTATGTAAAAGCTGCTGTGTAAAACAGCTTGGCCTTGGGCCATACAGCATAGAGCCTTTAGGCTAGCAATAGTTAGCTGCCTAAAATAGTTTGTAGAGAACATACAGCTTGTTACTCTGGTCAGTTTTGTGAGTGCATTTTGTTTGATCAGTGTTTGTTGTTAATACACTCGAGTCTGTCCCACTGTCCTGTCTTTTTCCAGTTATCTTGCTTTTACAGATTTGTATGCTGTTCTTTGAAGCCTGCTCTGCCACGTGGAGCACTATAGAGAGCCAAAACAATTAAAAATGGTATTGCTTACTAAGTTTGAATTCATAAAATATCAGCACACCTTGCACATTCTTACCATAATAACACCATCAGAATAGCTGTTGTTTTGACGTCTATAAAGGCAAGCACCTGGATCTAATTCCATCTGTAAAGAGTGGTGCAACTGGCTTTCCAGGATGACTTAGGACAGCTCAGTACACCTTGTTAATCCCCCTGATTAAACAGTAAAGTTACTAATAATATCCTGTTTAATATTGATGCCAATGATTAACAAAGATTTTGTCATTTGCAATAAAATGATTTTTGCTCACTGGGTAAAAATATGTATTTTCTTGTTCTGAAATAATCAAATATTACATATCACACCAGTGCATTACAGCATTTGGAACCAAGTATAGGTCAAAAGCTTTGTAATATTCTAAATACAATAACAGCCTTATTTACAAATAGGTAATGTAAATGTGCTGTAAAATGCACCATAAAAATATACTTTAATACTTTTAAGTGCCGCCTATTTTATTTTGTAGGATCTGCATATTTGCAATACAGTATGCAATTACAAAGTAATTTAGCGGTAGAACAGTACTGCAGTACTAGAGAATTCATGAAATGCTGTAGGCATTTCGCATCATTCCTATAGCAGCCTCATCTGTCCTACCTTAGTGCGCATTTAAAACAAGGGCATATTGACACATAATGATGGTCGATTGTAATTGATTTGTAGGATTTCATGTTCAGAAGTACTTTTTTACAGACAGTGATTTATACAGTCTGTGATTATAGAAAGGGTGATTATACAGTTGATGGATGAATGACAACGGTGATTTCAGAGTGGAAAAAGCAGGAAAGGAAATTAGTTTAGTGGTTATAATATTTAAATGGTTGATTATTTAAAGGATATAAATTGTGGGGATTGGAAAATGTATAATAAGTATTTATTAAGATTACTGTGTGATGCAATTCTATTACCTTATGTATTATCAGTAACTACTTATAGTTAAAGTATACTTAGTAATTATATTTTTATTTATTAAGATATTAGATATGAGTCTATGTAAATGTAGTTGATACTTGTCACACCCACGGGCAGTTCCAGCAACCAAACCCATCCTATTACACTCGCACTATCACCCGAATTCTGATCACTCGCTCATTGCACACACCAGGGACTTATACAGTTCTCATTATTTATTTTGTTGCTAAGTCACTTGGTCCCTACCTCATCACTAAGCGTACCGCTTGTGTTTTTGTGCAAGTTTGCCATTACTTTTGCTTACCGTTATCGACTGTGTATCCGTCCCTCAACTACGCCTCTTGCTTTGTCCCTTGGACCGATCCCTGGACTGTCTGACCTCATTTTTGCCTGCCGTTTTGTTAATAAACATCCTGCCAGCATCTGTTCACTGCGTGTGTCTCCTCCATTACTACACAGCATTACAGAGCTTTGTGGCCATCTCGTGGAGGTAACACAAGAGTCACTACCTGACCGGTATGATGGTAATTCCGACCGTTGTCAGGGCTTCCTCTTGCACTGTGACCTGTACTTTGGGTTCTGCACGAATCACGCTGATGATTTCACTCCTCACCAGTCCAGTCCTGGAATGGGCCAATGCTATCAGGATCAAGCATCCGTGCAGTGGTCGCTCCGCTTCTGAACAACTTCGGGATCTACGCCAAGGAAGCCGCCCAGCAGCTGAAAATGCCCTGCAATTCCGCACTCTGGCAGCTCACAGCTGCTGGAATGAGGCGGCACTGCTTCCCACTTTCCATCTGGGGCTACGGCAGGACCTCGAGAATGAGCTACTGGGCCGTGACACCAACTTGGGCCTAGATGACCTATTCTGCTCTGGACCTGTCTCTCCATACCACTACCAACCTCGCCTCCTTCCTCAGAGCCCATGGAACTTGACCCATCTCTCGTCCCTGGAGTAAACCCACGCAGACACGGGGAGGACATATAGATTCCACAAAGAAAAGACCCAGGCCACTCCACCCTGGGATTGAACCCGAGACCTTCTTGCTGTGAGACATATATATGCAGTGCATCCGGAAACTATTCACAGCGCTTCACTTTTTCCACATTTTGTTACGTTACAGCCTTATTCCAAATTGTATTAAATTAATCTCTTTC
>JAVSBV010077215.1:0-23330 GCA_033117975.1 Parotocinclus spilosoma | reverse complement strand
GGTTCTACAAAGTATTAAGCAAAGGCTGTGAATACTTATGTAAATATGATTTCTTTGTTTTTTAATTTTAATAAATTAAAATAAATTAATTAATTAATAAAAAACTCTCAAGAAAACATTTTTCACATGGTCAAAATGGGGTATTTTGTTTAGAATTTTAAGGAAAGAGATTAATTTAATACAATTTGGAATAAGGCTGTAACGTAACAAAATGTGGAAAAAGGTGAAGCGCTGTGAATACTTTCCGGATGCACTGTATCAGAAGATCAGGCTCATATAACCGAAACTGTTCCGGTCACATTTACCACTTAACACATTTAACGGCAGCAGTGACACAAACAGCACAGCACTTTTTTTTTTTACCTTAATTTAGAATTTTCTTCATGTGTGGACAGTGCTTTAAACATGGCCCAGCCATTTGCCAGTTTGTTTATGAGACCGCTGATGAAACATGCATGCTGAGGAAGTGTTAGAGTTTTGCAACAGAACTCTAAATAGTCTACATAGTCTCTCTCTATATCTCATTAATGCAGAGGGAGTAGAGATACTAATAACTAGGGATGTATTTCAGACATAGCCATGGTTTCAGCGTTGAAGCTTTTCTGAGTATCCTTCCATCCGTCCTTCATTCATAGTGAAAATAAGCAGTGGAGGAACAACTCTGAACATGTCAAGAATGAATGTAAAGTCAGAGGGAGCACAGAGCCAGGCACAAGCCAGCGACACCCGCTATTTTAAAAGATACGTTAAACAAAAATGTATCTCTATGCTGTCATTTGTAATTATTATAAAGAAAGAAAATCTGAATTTTACAATTGGTCGCAAGTAAAATAAACTTAATTAAAATATTCAGAAAAAAACAAATCAGAAATCGGAATTGGCCGATATTGCAATTGATACATCTATATTAGACACAAAATATTAGAAATATTATGATTTTGTTAAATGTCTAATTAACAAATTGCACAAAGTTTCTAAATATTAGACCAATAAAGAGAAATATAATTTTAAAAAGTGCCTTTTAGTCCATGTCCTTCGAAATGTAATAGATCTTTCATGCAATAATTTAATTTTAAAAAACAGCTTGTTCAGTGAATTTACAGCAAATGTGCCATATTGTGATATGTAACGTTAATGGGATTTGAAATAACCTACACTGAAATATGAAACTGTGGACATAAGCACAGCCCTTTTCTCAACTTAAGCAAAGTTGACATTTTTCTAATTAAGATCATACGATAAATGCTGGAAATATAAAGAATATTTAGTCGTGCACTTGCTAAAGGCTTCGTCTGATTGGCTAAACAAAGTGATTGCATTATTAAACTCAGTAGATGCATTATGAAGATCAGGGAAACTTGTAGCTCAATTTGTGTTATGCTGGTTACCAGTACATTACTGTTGTGTTTTGGTTTTGGGGTGGGTGACATGACTGGACTGTTATAGACATGTGTAGCCTATTGTACTGGCAATAGTATGTTAATTTGATGAAATATGCATATACAGTATATATTGTATTTCAATTGAAGACTTACTATAGGGTTTACTGAAGTCCCACAAAATGACATAATACATGAAGCAATCAGTGCTTATGAAAGAGTAGCAGAATGTAAAGGTTTTTACTGTGTAAAACTTCAACGTATTAAAAGTGATATGCTTTTTTTTATCCGTATTTTCACAGCATTAAGACATACCTCAAATCCAATGCTTTACCAATTACTTCATTTACATCAATTACTCTGAACCCGTCACTCTCGACTGGTTAGTTACCACATTACCTAGAGAAAACGTCTCTTTAAGCAACGTCTGTCCCTGTTTCTCTAGAGCTACAGGTTAACAACTCGGAATCTGAGACAGATCTGCCAGACTAAGTTGCTGTTACTTTGCCTTTTGTTGTGCGTTCGATTTTTTTAAACCCAAAAACCTCCAAATGGCAGTCACTGCTCCTTAATGCAGTGAAGTTATACGGTTGAAATCGCCCTTCAAGAATTTAGATTGAAATAAGATAACCTAGATAAACTAGTGACTCTTCTAAATTGAGAGAAAATGTGATGAACTGGGCCGGCCACAGACAGAGACCGACCAGAAATGGGCCATTACACTCTTCAAATAAGAGCCTGTACAATGTTCAAGTGGAGAATAAGCTGACCATCTTCTGTCTACTTGCTTTGTCGATCACTGAAACATTCACCTAGATGCATTTTGGAATGAGGAACCTTGGACTAATGGAGCTTTTTACATGTGGTTTCATCTAAATTCTGGATGTTAATCAAGCTGTTAATGGGCAGTTAGATATCATGAACATTGCATATAATGAAGAGACGGTCCATTGGCTTTAATGAGGTAAGTGCAGTCATAAAAATAAGTAGGCTGGGAGAGAGAGAGAGAGAGACAGAGAAACGTAGCCGAATGCAATACAATAGGGTGCACTGAGACAACATTTTACTTAGGACTTAATCTGTCTGGGGGATTTAATGTGAACTCCATCAACAGCAGAAACGCAAGCCTAGGAACAGAGCCAAGGGAAACATGCTGATTGCTGTGTAAAGGCGTTAGCAAGGTCTTGGTGGCACAAGCTAATCCCAAGAGCACTCGCTGACGCAGATCGCTGTGGAATTCAGGGTCTTGGCCATGCCAATAGTTTGGGAAGTAAATTCAGAATGTATGCAGGCGGCCAGCACAAGCTCTGTTCTGGACTTTCCATGAACTCCACAGCACGAGTCATCAATCAGCTGTCAGCATGAAGTGCTGGATAAAGGATTCCCTACAAACTATGCCAAATGTAACGAGGGAGCCTTGGCACCATCAAGTCTTGAATACTCAGCATTGCGCAGTACTGTTCCTTTAGCTCTGCATGGCAAAATACTTTTTGCAGTTCCACTTAATTCATCCAGACTAACCACAACTGAACACTTATGTAATTATGCAACAATTAACTACAGGATAAATGAAAGGACTGGGTTTCAGAACACAAAAGTAATCTTTGATTGTGTATATTGTTAAGGACAGTGGGATTACAACCACCAGTGGACGCGAGCACTGTACTAAAAAAAAAACCCTCATTGTATCTTAAGCTAGCATGATTTGTAAGAGACCCTCCTCCCCCTGGCTGTGGCCTTTCCCCAAAGGTAATTATCTTTAGGGGAAAGTCCTGATTATGCAGAATGAACAGTAGTTTCCTTTCAGCTTTATTACCAGCCAAAATGCCAGTCTGCAGGCAGCAGGCATCTAATCTCGCATTACATAATATGCATCTGGAATGCTACTCCTCGACTACTGAAGAGCTGTAGCTTCTGTAAACGTTTACGCTGTTTGCTAAACTGTCATCACGTTCCATTTAGATTTATCTCTTGATCCCAGTCCTGTTTAGAGTTTAGAGCTTGATTATGCCAGCCTTACACCAAACGATTTTCCAGCCATTTCACAGTCGCAGACTAATTTTAAATAAGGAAGAAAATCACTCTAATTCGTGCCATTTTAGTAATTAAGTAAAAGATGGCAATAATAGCGGTCATGTTGTAAACCTGATCCTAGTATTCAGGGTTGCAGTGCCCGTCTATAGTGATAGGTGACTGATCATTCCCTCTTCTCCCTCAGACACAGCCTATTTGGTTTGCATGCCACACCCGATCAAGCCAGCAAACATTACCAAAACTCATTTCACATTTATCCAATGTGGATTAGCACTGATCTGAACAGTTACAGGGTATCTGAAGGGCCCCAACAGTGGTAGATTTACTCTCAGAACCCAACAACCAGTAGTCGAGAGCCTATTAGAGATGCACCGATTGCAATTTCATTGGCTGATATCTAATTTTTAGGTTCCGATTTTGGCAAATTTCTTTCTTTCCAAGCATGATGAAATACAGAAATGTACTTTTAAAGGAAAGTACTTCAATGCTAAAGAAAGATAGCAGGGGCTTGGTTCTGCGCTCTGGATAGCTTTAACCTTTTTGCTTTTGTTAGCCTTGTCATATTCTGTATATTACCTGGGGTCATGCCATTTTAAATGTTACATGTTGTAAATAAATTGCTCTGAACTCGTTCGGATTTGTTTCTGCACTTACTTTTGTCATGCATGGATTACAAAAAAAAAATTCAACACTAAAGTGGAGTGTGGCCAAAATAACACCAGATCTCTAACTCCCTCATTAGCATTGCACTATATGGGGCACTATATTTAATCCTGATTCTCAATCTGGTTGAGTCTGTTCTGGTTGGCCCTAGTCTGAAGTTTTTCACCAGTCCGAGTCGACATTTGGAGAGAGAATCCAGTAGTGTGACAGACTCCCCTTTTTAACCTCCTGATCCTCCATTTCAGAACTTATCAAACATTAGATTTGGTCGAACTGACGCAGCGTTACCTAATAGTGTACTGTACACTGGTTAGCAATAAAATCTGATTCGGTCATTAGCTGACTACTAGTAGAACGGTAACTAGCTTGGGCTATTTTATATTTCTGTGTGGAGACAGAGATTAGAAATAGTTTGGAGTACTATAGCTGTACGAGCATTAGTTTCCTAGGTAGCTATTGCTATAATTGTGTACATGCGTTTGCGCAAGCTGTTTATTCTGGGTCTCCTGTATGTTCTGGAGGGTGTTAAGTTCGGTTCTGTAGCAGGCTGTGTAGTGTACGATGGACATACACTGCTCACAAATTAGAAGACATTAAACTTCAATTTAAGTGTGAAATACCCAGCCTTTTCAGAATCTGCTATGTTGTGCACTCAAGACTTAAATGGTACTAAAACCAATGTTATAAAGGCACCGGTGTTATAAACAGACAGGCAAGTGACTGAGCCATGTTTAAAGGTCTGTACACACTAACTGAATTCTGAATATAAGTAAAAGCACTGTGCTGTCTGACTGTCGTCATCATGTAGCCAAATGTGACGGGCACACAACTGATTATACAAGACTGATTACGGGGAAAAAAATTACGCTGAAAACCGGCCGATTCCAGTCACATCTGTAAACTACTGAGATACCTCTGACATTGCGGCTATAATTCCCTCACTGACACCTTCTGGTCATCAGTGATCAATCGGGCTCTCTTAACTTGGCCCTCTTTTCATAAAACACAGTCTCTGTGATTTTTTTAAAACCCATTTCAGAGCAATAGAGAGTCACACTTCCTCTTTGTCTTTCTGAACCTGATCATTAGAGGGGGTAATTGCCTAGCTCAAATGAACCCCTCGCCCTGCCTTAATTACATTCCTCTTCTCTGACACTCGTCATCCTCGCCCTCCCTTGGCCTCTCTGGAAATCCAGGTGCCCCATCGTTCACTTGTGCAGCTGCTTTGCGTGTGCAGGTGTCCAAGCACTCCCACTGCATATCCAGTGCCTCCATGCTACAAGAAACCGATTGGATTCTTCTGCATGAACTTCTGCATGACGTGCTCATGTTTGTTTTTATGAGTACACACACACACACAATAATAATAATAATAATAATAATAATAATAATAATTACTGGACCTAATGGTTTCCAGTTGAAGCTGCCCGTCCTGGCTTGCTTTGGATTGCTCTAATAAAAACATCCTGTCAGGTATAGGAAATCTGTAGGATATTTCTCTATTAAACTGTGTTTTCTGATTCATACACAAAGCTTCTGGAATGGCAGCACTGACATGTGAAGATCATGCCTTGCAGTTTTGGCTGAAACAGCATTATAGAGCTCATGTGAGGTGTGAACTTCTTAGCATCATTCCAAAAACATTCATTAGTCATTAGTGCTCTGTGTGACTGCCAGTCCTTTGTGCCGATGCCACTTTTTGGTCATGCACAGCGGTATCTGAAAGCCTTAAAAAAAATAAAAACCTTAAAACCTTAAAGAATTTTCTATATTTCCACATATGACCTAAAACAACAGCTTGTCATGCAAGTATTAAAAGTCAATAAATAGATCTAGTATTACACATTTGTGAGTGTCAAAAGCATGCTTTTTCATTCAGAATGGTCTGTAACTGTAATCGTATTTAGAAACTGTCATCACATGTTGGTATGGGACGTCTGGGCTTCCTTACATGAACTGCTCACTTCGGGTCGCTAAATAAAACCTGCTGGATTATGGTCAGGACTTTGACTTGACCATTCCAAAACATTACTTTATTATAAGATCCTGAACTCCCACCTAAAAAAGACGGCTTTCCCCCGAGGTGGGTCAACAGTAGATCAGGTAACCCTACTCACTTAAGATATTAAAGACAGATTTCAGGATAACGAGAAAGCTGGAGTAGTATTCCTGGACCTGACAGCTGTCTGTGCTGCCTGTGGACTACAGTTGAAACTGTTAAGGGTAATCCCGGAACCTCACGTGGTGAGGTTCATTACGGACATGCTATCAAACCCTAGCTTTATCATACAGACCAGTGGCTCTGCAGGCTGAAGAAGAACGGTGTCCTGCAAGGCTCCGTCCTCTCACTGATGTTTTTTAACATTTATATTCACGTACCAATTACGGCGACAATTGGGCCATCATGCTTTGATGCCCTAACCCTAACCCATCCTGCTAGAAGAGGCACCTTCAGTTCAATATGGGCAAGAGTGTCTGCAGCATATCAGCTCAATAGTCGTGAAGCGAGAAGGGAACTGGACGTGTATGTTGGCAACAATCGACTGGAGTATAGGAACTCACATAGGGAGCCATGCTTGGTCCTCATATCCAGGTCTCTTTTAATTATTTTATTTAATTATTGACAGTTTTGTCCATCTTCTGTAAGATGACTAAAGGATTGTTTGGCAACACTAAAAAAACATACAAGAAGCTAATAAAGCACTTTTTTTTTAAGCTTTCTAGACTTTATACCTATAAACGCCACTTGTTTAACAAGGCTGAGAGGACTTTATGCATCCAGTTATACTATCGCCTGTCTTCTGATATTCCAAATTTACATTTGGAATTCGATAATAAATAAATACACATTCAAAAGAAATCATAATCTGAAAATCATAAAGTTTCCTGGCAAGCGCTACTAGGAAGTCGGCAGTGCACGCAATTGGGAGTCACATGGCAATAGGGGTGATAGCTGGGAAATGTAGTGGGGAAAGACATTTTTGTTTTAACTTTCAATACATTGCTTTAGAAATGACATGAGAAATTCAATACTTTATTCTTTAATAAAGCTTTATGTTCAACGCAAGTGTTTTAGGCATGTATGAGGTACGCTACGCAATGCTTGTACTCTCCTGTGCTTGATAAGGCAGGGCGTGACGAAGGGAGTGATGGGGCTGATGGGGAATGTAGTGAAGAAAAGCTGCAGTCATGGTCAGGTTTTAAGAATCGGCAATGTAGGCTATGCTATATACAGTTGTGCTCATAAGTTTACATACCATGGCAGAATTTGTAATTTTGTGGCCGTTTTTTAGAGAATATGAATGATAGTACAAAAACTGTTCTGTTATTTATGGTTAGTGGTTTGGTGTAGGGGTTTATTATTAAACAATTGTGTTTACCCTTTTGAAATCAGAATGCCACCAGAAACTACCCGAATCACCTAGATCAAAAGTTTACATACCCTAGTTCTTAATGTATTGACTCATTTAACATCAATGACAGCTTGAAGTCTTTTGTGGTAGTTGTGGATGAAGCCCTTCATTTTATCAGACGGTAAAGCTGCTCATTCTTCTTGGCAACATGCCTCCAGTTTCTTTATATTCTTGGGCCGTCTTGCATTAACTGCAGGTTTGAGATCTCCCCAAAGTGGCTCAATGGTATAGAGGTCAGGAGACTGAGATGGTCACTGCAGAACCTTCATTATTTTTCTGCTGTAGCCAATGACAGGACGACTTGGCCTTGTGTTTTGGATCATTGTCATGTTGGAACATCACATGCGTCCCATGCGCAGCTTCCAGACTGATGAGTGCAAATTTTACCCACATCCCCAAAACATCACCGACCCACCTCCGTGTTTCACAGTAAGGGATGGTGTTCTTTTCATCATAGATCATTTTTGACCTTTTTGGGCCAAAAGGTTTAATTTTGGTCTCATCACTGCAGATGAGTTGTTCCAAAAAATTTAAGGTTTGTCCCTGTGCTGTCTGGCGACTTGACCATGCAACCAATTTTTCTTGAAGTACCTCCTTATTGTGCATCTTGAAACAGCCACATCACTTCTTTTCAGAGAGTCCTGTATGTCACCTGATGTTATTTGTGGGTTTTGATTTGCATCATGAACAATTTTCCTGGCAGTTGTTGCTGAAATTTTGTTGGTCTACCTGACCTTTTCTTGGTTTCAGCAGAATCCCTATTTTTCCACTTCTCAGAGTTTGAACACTGCTAATTGGCATTCTTAATTCCTTGGATATCTTTTTATATCCTTTTCCTGTTTTATAAAGTTCAACTATCTTTTCCCACAGATCCTTTAATAATCATTTTGCTTTCCCTATAGCTCAACACTGGACAAAACATGCAGGGGTCTGTCACTAGCCCATAAACTCACTGACTTTTTATAAACACAAACTAAATACAAGCAAATAGATCACAGGTGAGGACAGGTACTTTTAGTAGCCTTTTAAACCTGCATGTGTCAATTTGCGTGCATGTTATAATGCCAAAACTTTCAGGGTATGTAAACTTTTAATCAGGGTGATTTGGGTAGTTTCTGTTGTTATTTTGATTTAAAAAGGGCAGACACAAATAAATGCTAATAAATGGCCTTACCAAACCACTAACCATGAATAAAATGACAGGTTTTTGTATTATCATTCATACTCTCTGAAAAACAGCCCCAAGAAAATTACAAATTCTGCCAGGGTATGTAAAATCATGAGCACAACTGTACATACAGTAAATATTAGATTTACACCAAGGCTTAGACTTACTTAACTTATTATGGATTTGTCTGAACCTTTCCCCATTGTAAACTGGGGAGCACCTGTATATGAATAATGTAATAATATGATTAAAACAGAGTATGGGGCAAAACTGGCAGACACTACAAAGCTAAACCTTGTTAGAATTTAAATTCAGCGTTAATAACATTTGTTTTTCTTGATTTCAAAACACTTCACTGTAGGATTACAAATTGCAGCTTTCTGTGGCAAAATCTCAAAAACAGGTGTGGCCAATCAGGAGCCTTCTTGTTATGTGATCATTTCTGACAGCTTTGATTCGGTTGTTATCAACATTATCTATGTTGGAGGTTATGCCAGTGATCACAGTGAGAAAGAGTGAAGATGTATAAAAAGATTGATTTTTTCTCTGTTTTTTTTACTGTAGGCATTTATCATTGAGTGCCTTGGAAGGAAAAGCCAGTATGGTGCTGCTCTGGTAATTACTGGCGTAGATAAATCCGTAATGTAATCATAACTCCTCGTGAAGTGCAGTGCACCACTTAGATTTACACCAGCCATCAGTCATTCCATCACAGCAGGGTAACCACTCCACATTCCTCTCCCTCTTCTTGGCATTAGTCTAGTGTGCCTCCTGTGGTTAATGAGGCAAGAAGAGGGAAATATATACGGGGTATGGCCAGTCATAATCAATCCATTAGCCCCTGGATGCATCACCAGCTGAAGCAATGGCAGAACCCCAATGCTATTTTATAGCACTAAAAAGTATATAGTTGACAAATTTTCATTTTATTTAGACAAGTATATTCTCAAGGAAGTCCCAGGTGGGCCCCAGTATTTCCTCATTCTTACAGATTTCTATGATCTTGTCCCTTCTACACTGCGATGTTTGCCTAGAAATTTGAACCCACTGTTTTACCGGATAGTGGTGGCTCAGTGGGTAAAGATCAGGGGCAGTATTCATAAAGATTCTATGAATGCACTTCATGAGCTCCTAACTTGCAGTTTAAGCTTAAGGGTGATCTGAGAACAATGCTGAGCAAGGAGAAGCCATTACTCTTACGTCTGGACCAATCATCTCTTACGTAAGGGTTACACTCAGGGTTTCTATGTGCTGAGAAAAGACACTGACTCTGAGTTAGTGGGAGCTAAAAAAAAGTCACAGTGTCACATCATTCCCTAAAATCATTCCCAGTTCATTCAGTACTAATACATACGATCTATGAAGTCCCTTTGGTGCAAAAGTGTCTGGTCATTTTCATGAAGATACTGTAAGTGACATAAATGGGGATTCTGCCCCTCCATAATAAAATCTTTGTAAGAACCAGCAGCTCATCTGTCGTTGCACAGTTTGTGTAAGACATCCACTATCCCTTCAAAGCTCACAGGATGCTGGAAGCTTAATATTTGAAGACTATTTTGAGTAAAACAGTGACACTGAGGTGGTCTAAAACTCCATCAGCACTGCTGTTTCTGATCCAGTTGTACCAGTTCAACACACACCAACACACCATCAACATGTCAGTGCAGTGCGTAGGATGATCCACCACCTAAATGGTACTTGATCTCTGCTGGTCCTGACCATTAGAGAACAGAGTAAAGGAGACAAAAAGTATGTAAAGAAACTCATGGCAAACCAGAACAGAAAATGCTTCAACGCCCTGCTGTTCAGATTGCCCCCAAAATAACACTTCTGTGTTCATGTATGATGAAAAAAAATCTGATTTACAGCATATATCCTTATTAAAAACCACTTGCAAATGATACAGTCTTACTATTCAAACAATTCTTGGTTAAGGGACACTCATGGACCATACAGTCGCTTGGCAGAGTTGGGGTTTAAACCCTGGACCATCAGGTCCATAGTGCAATACCTTAACTAGGCTAATATAAATGTACTGTGTGAATGTAGCCTTAGACTGACATCATAACCTTGACAGGATGTTATTGTCTACCAATGGCATGAATGTTTTCAATTTCCAACTCTCTGAAACCAATCGTATTTAGAATAGAGTAAGAATAAGCACTAGCTTTGTGTACATCTGCTGTCTTACTGTTTCTTAGTATAGTTCCCCACAAACAATCATCCACTACATAAGCACCAGATTTTGTACTAGAAATAAAACCCAACACTCCACTTTAGTCTCGTTAGACATATACCGCAATAGATACAGTGTAGCCCGAGGTGATGAAGCATGTCCTTTGGTAAGTGCATTAGACCTTGTCATATAGGCGTTAAACGTTAACAGCGCTTGGTCATTTCAGGGCTTAATTAGTAGAGCCTGAGCTCCTAATGGAATATCTGCTTCAGTAGACAAGTCCTGTCCAACAATTTAACACATTTAAGGCGTGATGCTGAATAGGACATTTGAAGACTGGAAAGAAACGACAGACAAGCGGAGATGCTGCGTTGCAATGTTTTTATGTAGCCATTTAACAGCTTGGTTCCAACAGATATGGTACATATTTTTCTGTACCACTGCCCTAGATCTACTTAATCAACACACCTTTGTACTATCTCAAAACAAAATCTATTAGGGAGAAAAAAGCAGCTGGAAAGTAAATCCAAAAAAACACATGAAGACTCCTCTGGAATTGTCATAGAACCCCCCTATTAGCTTCCTGCTTTGTGTGTGTGGTTATTTCTTAGTTATTGCTTTGTTTTGCTTTTTGCTTCCTGGTTCTTTTCTCTATAGCAGACACGTAAAAAAAATGAACATTTCGGGGAAATACTTCACAAAACAGATTCTGCAAAAGACAGGAATTTGGAGCCATAAATGCCAGCTGCTGAAAAAAACAGTGGTACTAGGACCCAGCCTGTTCTTTTCCTGATTAATGTTACAATCTTAAATTCTATTCCACACACCGCTTGTACAGAATGCGCAAATATCAACAACTTGCTTAAGACGATGTAGGGACGTTATATGAGGAGTTTTGTGGGATATAAGGAGTTAATGGTTTTAAGTGGACTTTGGCATTGTTACAGAGTTACCATTAAGCTTGTATATATGAGGTTATATGGGTTTTCATGGACATTGTATTAGAGCTTAACAGAATTTGTTTGAGAGCCAAGCGATGTTTTCCATCATTTGTGAAAGCTTAGTGGTCATGCTAGTGGTAAAGTCATTGTAATTCATGGGAAAGCATTACAGTAATCTAAATACTTTTTTAGGAACTAAGTAACGTAAGACAATTTTACTCACACAAGTGCTTGCATTACTTACGTTCAACAGTACAACAACCATTCTGTTTAAAAATGGCTGACTTTTCGCTGCTTTATTGTAACAAACTGGAAATGCCATTTCTTAAGTGTTTGTGTCAGTCCTATTGAAAGTAGTACTCATTTGTTTGTCCCCCGCACTTCCTGTATATTCGCTCACTACCTATAACCATATAAGCTGGTTCACATTCACTCGCTGTGCCTCTATTTTTATCTGGATGATCTTCTGTGTTGTTCTGTAATGTCTATACCTATATAATGTCTAAAGTATCAGGTCCATCATACCACCCTTTAAGTGTTTCGGCTTTAAACTACCCAGGTTCATAACAGTACAGTACATTACTGTATTTTCCCACAATGACAGTGAAATTTAGGTTAAGCATGTGCATAACAGTTTAGGCTTCCACTCATATTTTTTTTTACAGTAACAGAAAGGGCTATGTGACTATGGCAATGTCTGGTAAATGACCTGTGCATAGCTGTAATGCGGTCTTATGCAATGACATACAAGTAGTGTAAAACAATCTCAATTACAATTTGAAAGGACATTATTAAGTAACTATTGATGCCCGTATAGGGTTGTTTCTAGATAATGGATGGAAAATTAAGCAACTTCCCCTGCACTGGTTATGAGATCAGTTACTTTTGTTCGAGAGTTTTTCATTGAGTTATCAGTAACTGAACATGAGACAGCAGCGTATATAGTACATGCGAGGTTACTGACTGACCCGTACGTGGACCCTCAATAGTGTTAAGAGGTTTGTGGTCTGTATTATAGTTGAAAGAGTAGCTCACTTTAAGTGATTTGTACTCTTAATAAAACAATAATAACCTCAATCTTAAATCTTAAACATCAGTGTCAAAGACCGATAACCGCTTAAACTTGGTAAGTGTTGTAGATAGGTTAGTGAATTGACATTTATTAGGTTTGGTGGATTTTGAGGGTTGAAAGGTTAGTGCGCATTATCAGGATTTATCCTCCAGTGTGTGAAACAGCATAGCGGGCTTTGTGAGAGGGACTTGTGTGAGTTCAGGGTTGCAGTCATTAGCTTGGTGATTGGAAATAATGAAAGCACACTTTGATGGGTCACAGCCATGCAGAAAACAATCTGTGGCACAATGGGACACTTACGGTGCAGCTGCATTGCCTGGAGCAATTAAAAAAAAAACAACCTAATGCTGAGTGTGAGCGTATGCATGTGGGTCTGTGTAAGCACTCGTCTATCAAGGTGACTTGAGATGGCATCATTTCATGGTTTAAAATCTAGCCCTGAACCTTTTTAAAACTGAAATTGCTTTTGTTGGCTTGCAGAGAGATGCTGTGATGAAATGACCTTTTCAGCAGCAGGAAATTGGCAACAGGCGCTTATGTATTGTCTACAATGGAAAATTTATTTCACTGCTGCGCTGATTTACCACGGCCAACTAAGGTGTTTTCTAAAGCGTGTCGAAAAGAGAGTTTTATTCAAATTTTTAACTGGGAGAGCATTCACAGTGAGTTTGGGGGGGGGGCAATCATTGTAGCACATTTTTGTAAAACAAATGCAATCTGTGACTGCAAAGAAAAGAAGCGAGTACATTACCAGTTACATTACAGTCCAGGAAATAACTCACAATTATACAGCAGGAAGCAAGAGGACTACTAAATCAGGTTCAGTTTCATAGAATAAACACTTGTTTTGTAGTAAGACTACAAGTTTAAACTTATTTGACTTGTTAAAGTTAAAATCTCACAGTCTAACACAGTGAATTAAGCATGTTAAGGTATGGATAAAGTAAAAATTTGGGGACATTTTTATTTGGGGACACATTAATTTTTTCTTAAGGTGGGTAGCACCGCTGCCTCACGGCAACGAGGTCCTGAGTTAATCTACAGGGTAAAGCAGCCAGGGTCCTTTCTGTGTAGAGTCTGGTGTGGTGTTTGCTCTGGGTACTCTGGGTTCAAAGATCTAAGGTCTAAGATCTAAGGTAAGGTGTCTCTAAAATGGCCTTTTGTGTGTGACTGTGTGCTTTTCTGTGTGTGCTTGCCCTACGATGGATTGGTGCACCATCTAGGGTTGTTCTTGCCCTTGCACCCAGAGTTACCGGGAGGGCACCGGCTGGTGGATGGCCAACTGGATTCCCACTCAACAACTCTGGGCGCAAGGGCAAGAACAACCTTAAAAGGCACGCCAATCCATCGTAGGGCAAGCACACACACTCATGCACACGTACACCGACCTTTCCTAAGGTGCTGTGTGAGTTGAAGACTTGGAAAATGCTAAAGCTAACAGCAACTGTAATATGCTTAAAGTACCAAACTGTACCACACCCAACAGTGGCAGCTTGGCACCAGTAGGATTTGAGCCCTCTGCTCCGTACTCCAGTATGTTAACCAGCAGACCCACACAGTCACAAATAAATGTATTCAGTGTGCTTACATTCACTTAATCTCAAAAGTGCAGAAACAGATTGTGCATGAAAGTGTATGTGCACTTAAGTAATCAGGTTCAGATTCAGCTCTAGGTTTGCATGACTCAGGAAAATCAGATTTCTGCTTTGCTACCAGGGTTTGTGGGGTAAGGGCCTTGCTCAAGGATCCAACAGTGGCAACCTGGCAGAGGTATCCATATTAAACTGTAATCACATGATCCCGTTCTACCTGATCAGACCAAAAACAAAACAAAATCGTCTTGTTATATTAACGTCGGATTTAATAGTTGCCGGGTATGAATGTGACTCTTAAAAAAAATGATGCACCTGAATAAGCAGGTAAGAAAATGAATGAATGAAGAGGTGAGATGTGTTAAAGATGCTGCCAGGTAAACTCACAAAGACATTTTAGCGCTCATTATGGGGCCACTGCTCATCCTGCCTGGTCATCACTAAACAGAACACCTCCATGAAAAAGATTATTCCCCTTAAAATAAAAACTGGCTTCAATTCGATGCAGTTTCTAATCGCGGTAACCAATATCATCGAA
This sequence comes from Parotocinclus spilosoma, assembly GCA_033117975.1. NCBI lineage: Eukaryota > Metazoa > Chordata > Actinopteri > Siluriformes > Loricariidae > Parotocinclus > Parotocinclus spilosoma. The sequence continues at coordinate 8,354 of JAVSBV010077215.1, read as the reverse complement.
AGTTTCGTCGCATAACTGCAGTGGATGGAAACAAGACTTAATTAGCATTTGTTATTTCAAAATGTTGAAAAAGCGCTCAACATTAGTGAAAAAGTTTGAATGGAGACCCAGCTAATCCCCTCACCCATCTGGATTAATGAGCAATGATCCTCTTTTCTGCATCCAGACTCCATCCGTACCTCCATCTGCCTCTGTTTCCGAGAATCCACTCCTGAATCTGTCATTGTCACACAACTCTTGGTATTACTCTCCATACTCAAGCTTCCTGGTCACACACTGGTTGTGCATAGATGTGCAAACCCGTGAGTCCACTTGAAGATTTCAGCTGAACTTTAAACATTTACACTACATACACTGGTAAATTAAATAAACCCAAATGAAGCAGTATGGCTATGAGTCTCCTAAATTACAATCACATACAGTTATAGAGCTGAGTTTCATTTGCTTAATTGCCAATTAACAACATCTTTTAACTATAACAATCTGTTACTTTCTGCCTTTTATATCAAAATTAGCATTTTGATATGAATTCAAAGTCTTACTGGGCGAACAGGTTCCAAATAAGTCATGCCAAGAGCCCCCAAAAGTCCTAGCAGCACAAGACAATTTGGACTCCAAACAAAATGGCTGAAGTCAAATGTAACTGCCACAAAGGACAAGTGGGTGTGATGATCCAAAAATTAGACTTCATCTCTTAATCGGCTCCCCACATTGCACTTCTCAGTTCCAGCTTGAGCATTCAACAGCTGGCCTTGTCCTATTATGAAAGTAATCAAGAATAATTATGCGTAATTACTAACAGCAGCACACTTGATTGACTTGCTTGACTCATTCGATGCAGTGGGAATTTCTTCCTGGATATGTGGTCTGAAGTTTCAATTCGAATACGTTGGTGCTGCATATTTTATAAACTGCCACTGAGGGGGCGCTAATAGGAATCACGCTGTGACTCTCCTGTTCGATCAGCCTCCACTCTGCACTCTCCACTCCAGCACAGTGAAGGACGCCAGCGTGTTCATTAAGGCTTCCATTAACTCGCTAATTACGTAGCAAAACAACATGGTGACATTTGCTGTCACTCGCCCTCCCTTGCTCTCACTGCTGGGATCCACTTTATGTCTACTACAAAATTTCTGCGGTCATTAATTGATTTCCTGTTCACTCACAGTAGCTAATTACAAACATAAGGTATAGAGGGGGAGGAGCATCTGAGAAAGAGACCAAGCACAAGTAAAAGAGATTGGATGACAATTGTATTATTCTTACCAGAAGGGGTGTGCGATGAGAAAAAGATACAGTGCTGTGCAAAAGTCTTAGGCCACCATTAGATAAATATATTATTGTTTTAGTTATGGTATGAAGACCATCTTTAATTCTTGCTTAGTCTCTTTATTACAATGCAACCAGTACAGCAAATGTGTACAGGAAATCAACGATGATCCATCACATGCTTGTTAAACAGCATCTACACAACAATACGTCGTAGACTACACTGCCCCAGAGGCTTTTGTGCCACCAATTAAACAAGCTGACATGCATTAGGTCCAACCTCAATCATTCTGAAGTCTATTGGTCTTTGATAGATTAAAGCCTTTAAATCCGATATCTTTGTTGTCTGCTACGGCATTGCCTCTGGAGGTTGAGACGGTTTTGTGTATCTAAACATCTAAACATATATATTGTCTAGGATGAATTTTGCACACAATGACAAACTGATATCCAAAATGCGTTCAGGCAGGAGCAACAACTCTCCCAGGGTGCTAGAAGGAAAATGGGGTGAATTATCGATCCTTGCTTGTTTGTTGTGCTGTAGCTAAGATTTGTATGCTGCGTGGGGGTTATTGGTGCCCTGACCCCAGGCTAATGCTGTCTAGCCAGCTGCAGCATAGAAAAGGTAATACAATTTAGCGCTTTCCAACTCTTTACTTCATATAAGCATCTCTTATATTAACTGTGTCCTATAACACCCAACACGCCCGCCTGAAGTAATAACGGTGGCTCAGTGGTTAGCTCTAGATTCTAGTGGTGGCTCTAACTGGAAAGTTCTGAGGTCCAATCCCAGCTGTCCAACCCTGCTGGGTCCTTGAACAATACCCATAACAATATATGATCCGTGATCATGTGATCAGTCTCACATAACCGATTCTGTGCACTTTGGCTGTCGTCGGTGTTTTCTTTTATGTGCATGTCTTTCCATTAGTTGATAAACAGTGCGTTTTAATTATGTTGAATTATTTATGCCGGGGACTTAGTGCAAGATTGCGTTTTTAGTGCACTGAGTGGCTTACTATTATGTATGATTTACCATCTTGGTTGGTGTGTGTTGCAACCTGAGTAGGACGAGTTACAATTCAGCATCTTTGCTTGCATTTGTAGCCTTGCATTCATTGGTAAAATGCTCTTATCAAGGCTGTGATGTGCCAGCCTACAGCCATTGCTAGCTATTGTTTTTGTGTGCAGTTATTTATAATTGGTGGACAGAAAAAAAAAAAATCTAAAATCGTCTGGAATTGGTCTGTCAATTTTTTTAAATATTGTGTTTAAAAAAACCCAGAATCAGCCAAGAACATTGCAGTCAGTGCATCTCTTTGTAAAACTACTCAATGTCATTTGAATTATTATTTGCTACATTCTGTCCAATTATATCCTTCAGAAAAATGTCAAGATAAAATATCCCTTTAGAAAAGTTGTTGTACAAAGTTGTACACAAGTACAGTTCAAAGTGGTAGGATCCTTTCTAATTGCAGTTAAAACACTCTCGGCAAGGCTTTAACTCACAATGATTCATGAAATTATGTCCTGCAAATTGTTTAATGTAACTGAAGTTTTTGTTACATTTCAACAAAAAAAAAAATCAAAGAATATACTCAACCATAAAACTGTTTTTAAAAGCAGGCACCCAATGAAGTACAACTCAGGATTGCAATATCAAACTATCACACCGAGTTTTCACAAAATAAAACCAAAAAAAAGGAACCGCTTTGCTCACATTTAGACTAGAGACAGTTTTTTGGTAAGATATTTGTGTTTGTGTGGATACATTTTCTCTACTTGTTTTCTGTAAATTGCATTTATAAGTGTATGTGACTGTCCTATTGTATGTAGTACCCATTTGTTTGTTGGTTCCAGAAGGCTGTTCAAACTCTGATTTGTTTGGAATCAAATTTTCTCATAAGAATTCATGTAAATACTATTAGTCCATTCCCAGACCCCAAATATTTGTTTTTCTGATGATATTTATATGTAATTAATGTCTAAAAGCATGACTAAAGCAAAGGACATGAAAAGTGAACATAAAGTCAAACTTTAGCAGTTTGAGACAGCAACGAGGCAAAAGTAGTGTCTGAAATTGCACCCATAGACTAACAAAATATAAATAACATTAACATGATATAAATAACAGACCGTTCAATGTCCAAATTGTTTGAAGTGAAGAGGCATTCGAATTCTGAAGCTCCACTGTATGTTAGTGTAGCAAGCCCATGTTACATAACCCAGGTAGCAGGCTAAACCATGCCACCTTCAGGTCTTTGCCTAACACTTTCATTTACTACAAAAAGAAGCCACAAGTCACCACTTAGCCACAGCAAAAGCGGATCAGCGATTTATGGGACGATTTTTGTGCTCTCTGGGAGAATTTATGCTTTTATCAAAGGTCAGGAAATCAGAAATGTTTGCTTCAGATCACACTGGATAAGTTCTTCAAACGTTGGAATTTAGTAAGAATACGTTTTTACAGTATTATGCTTCGCATACTGAGTACCTATACATTGTGTTGTAGATCGTTTCGAAAAACTTGTTTGCAAAATTTATTTTTCAATGAACAAAGTTCGTAAGCAACAGTAGTTCTTGTTTGTACGTTTGCTATACGTGTAAATCATACAATAAAAATTTAATAAACATTTAACATGTTACATAGCACGCCCCTTCTTGTAAAATAGGGCATGTTCGTTTAATCGGACCAGCCGGTTATTAGGACCAAAACGATCGCGTCCCGATGTGATCCCATTTACTGGAATCGACTGTACTCGGATATCGTTGGGACTGCAGTTTTGACTCCTTTGCTCTGAAGCCTCTATAATCATGAACGCCCACTTTATATTATTCCCCGGCCCCGTTTGTCCTCGTGAGCCTCTCAATCGTTTGTCACAAATTCATCCAGAGTTCCATTAGCCAAGAAAGTCTCGCTCACCCAACAGGCAATTCAGCATAAATATCCCATGAGGCGCCTAATATGAATAGTAGCCTCGCATTGTGAGGCTGGATTTTTTTCCTCGCTCGCTCTGATTTCTTTTGCGCTATAAAACTAATTTCTTTGCCTTCGCTTCAGCTAGGCCATAAAAGCTTATGTGCTGCAGGAATTACATTTACACCGACACCACCTGTGTTATAAATCATTCCTGCCCATCAGCCTTGGCTTTAGTCCAAATGATGCCCTGTCACAGTGGAGGAAGGTAGAACATTTTCTGGTTTCAAGCTCAGTTTTGTGCTCCAAGACATGCTATAGTTTTTATCTCCATCATGTACATATGTATCCAGATCCCAGTCAGGAGAAAACAAAATGTTTTCATCATGTTAACTCAGCTACAATAGCACTAATGTTAGCCGTTATATGCATTGCATTGAACAGTGTGACCCACTGGAGTTGACTGACGTAGTTTAAAAAAAAGCACTCGGTATACTACAACTACTACATGGGACTGTGGTAGCCTAGCAGTTAAGGCACTGGACTATGAACCAGAAGGCCCAGGGTTCAAGTCCCACCTCTGCCAAGCTTCCACAGTTGGGCCCTTGAGCAAGGCCCTTAACCCATAATTGCTTGGATTGTAAGACTGTACAAGTTGTGAGTCGCTCTGGATAAGGGCGTCTGCTAAATACTGTAAATGTACAAAACAGGAAAAAGCTATGAGAGGTGACAGAAATCTTTTCACAAATGAGCTTCCGTGAATAGAATCTGTATTTTTTGAGACTTTGGATGATATGCCTATACCAAAATCTCCTACTTCCTCAGGCTTCTGAGCGTAAAGAGGAAAACCACAGATCGCAGGACATCCCCTTTTCTAGTGAGGTTGTGTAATGAATGATTGTCAGAGTTGAAGATGGGTGGGCTGCTTTTAACCAGCCAACATAACGTCCCCTCCTACGCTTATCTTGACACAATCTGTCAGCTCTCCCTCCCACCACAGATAAGCTTTGTTCAGACAACATAAAGGATCCAATTCAGCTGTCAGTCAGTGCTGAGGTCCTGATGAGTGTTATTATAATGCTACATGCATAATGTTTTGAAATGCCAGGCTCTCAGCGCTTAAGTTCAAATTAAATGGATGTGTTGGCAGTGAATGTGGCAGGTTGGCCATGTTCACTGTACACAAATATTTACAATTTGAATATGCCAGCACGACGATTGGAACTTTTAATATAGCTATGAAATAGCTTTTTTGATCTGGGTTAGCACTAGGTCCTCCCTTAATCAAAAAAGTTGGGAAAGTATGGAAAATGCATGCCCCCCACCCCCCCATTTTCTTTTATTTCATTGCAGACAGTTTAAACCCAAGTTTTGGCTGGGCAACTAGTTTATTTGTGCTTTCGTTTCTACATTTTAGCCCTGCAATACAAAAATGATGGGACAATTTAGGACTAGTAATGAGGTAAAATACTAAATAATTCTTTGATTTTAGGGCGTTGCACTCATTATGTGGTACAAAAGCAGCATTCGGGAAGGCTGAGTCTTTGAATAGCAAAGATGGAAGAGTATCTTTACAGTTTGTCAAGAATCGTGTCTATGGGTTACTTTACAATCTAAGGTTCATTTAAGGTTACATCAAAACACAAGGGTACAAAACTAGTTATACATCTACAGATTAGGGCAGTTTAAACAAATCAAAAACCTAGTGCATGTATTTGGACTGTGGGAGGAAACCAGAGCACCAGAGTAAACCCATGTGGAGTCCGGGGTTGGGATTGAACTAGGGACGATGGAGCTGTGAGGCATCCACACTTGTATAGCATTGAGCTAATCATAATGGACAATCATATCAGAGGAGGAAGTACATGAACGTGTTAATTATACAAATTCTTTGGTGTAACTAGGCCACTTGGCTAATACCGGAAAGAAAAATCACTGTTAGTTGGCTACTGTTCAACAAAATCCCAGCAATAATTGGAATTAAGGCTCTGCTAATGAAACCCACTGGTATGCATTAATAGTTTTTGTGTTCCTTACAAAGAGAAATGTACAGGTGGTTAAAGAATAAAGAACATACTAAAGGGATCAACAGTACTAGCTCAGAAAAGCAGTGGTTTATCTCACAACCTTCACATTAGTGCTTCGCTTTTTTAGTAGACATAAACGGTAATGATAATCAACGGTAATGGTTATCAACATAATGGTAATGCATTAAACCTGACTAGTCAGTGGGGACAAAACATTCACCAGATTATTGTAAATTCTAAAGAAGTGCTAAATGCTCTCATAAGAGCTGAGCAAAGTTTGAAACACTGGATTAAAAAAAGTAAAGCCTAAAGCCTTAAGGTACAATTCCTAAGTCTCAGATGATATGGATAACAGAGTGACAGGGGCATGATAGCTGGCAGCTACAGGAAGCTAAAAGGAAATGGAAATGCAAAAGTGGGGTAGATTGACAACCAGATGTGCTTCTGCATCCTGAAGCAGTAGCAGGCAGAACAGAAGGCAGGACAGAGCTGTAATCCAGTCTCTATGTGAGCCAGGGCTAGTATCTGTATCTGAGAAGCATTCGTGGAGAAAAATAACCCAATCGTACTGAAGTAGATGAACCTTAGCAACATGACCAGAGAAAGCCAGATGGTTTTCCAAGCTACAGAAAAAATTTCCAGTACTTCAGATGGTCTCCAAGAGCTCTCCAGGGAGATTACAAAAGTGTTGATGTATAGATGTACACTCACTGGGCATTTGTAAATACGGCCCAGCAGCTTCAGATAATGTTCACGTCAACCATCAAAATCAAAATGGGGAAAAGGCAAACAGTGATTTTGAACATAGAGTAGATGTTGATGCCAGGTTGTTGGTTTTAATATTCTGTAACTAATGATCTCCTGGGACTTGGACAGCATTAACAGTATCTAGGTTGTATTCAGAAAGGTTCAATTAAGAAGAAATAACATCCAATGAGCAATAGTTCTGCTGATGGAAATGCATGGTTGATGAGAAAATGGCCAGACTGGTTTAAGCTGACAGAAAGGCTTACGACTTTTAGAATGGACAACACATCTAAAACTTGAGGCAGATGGACCACAACACAGATGACCATGTCAGGATGTATTGCTATTAGTTAAGAACAAAACAAAACAGCATAGATGACAAGGCCAAACCCTGGCATTCACCACAAGGGCTTTGTTAACCATTGTCAGTTTCCAAACAGAAAACGGATTTTTCGCTAAAGACAATATGGTTCCATTCTGTAGCAGTCCAGGTTTCTCGTTCATGACACAAAAACAAAAGCTGCTGGCTGTGAATGCAGGGATAACAAATATATTGTGCTAAGCATCTGGAAAAGGCAGGGGTGTGTAGTGAAGGCTCAACCTGTGCCAAGATGGTGGACAACAAAACTGTGGGAGCTGCTTGTGCAGTCTATTATCTCTCACCAAGAGAGATACTACCCAAAAGTAGTCTCTGAGAGCCTTTTTATAGACAGCAGGGAAAGCACCTTTATGCCCTCTTGTGGCCCAGTGTTAAATCAGATCACACCTGTAATAATTTACATATCTGCCCGAGACAGAACTGCATTCTGAATTTTGTGTCCATTTGACAGTTTTAACTAAGTGCAGAATTTTTCTCATCAATGGCTGTACTTAATACAGCCGAATCCGGTTAATTACCACCACCGGTTAATAGGATAAGCCGCTTATTCAGACCAAATTCTAAAGTACTGACACAAATCCTATTATATATGTGTAATGTTATTTGCTTATTTGGACCACAATTCTGCTTAATCGGACCAAAGAACTTGAGAGCGAATAAGTTAAAGAAGCCACAATTGCCACTTAGCCACTGCAAAGTGGGTTAGCAAGATATGGGAGGATTTTTGGGATCCCCGGGAGAATGTATGCTTCTATCAAAGGTCAGGAAATCCGAAAAGTTGTGTTGACAAGAGCAAAACCAGCGGGAGGTGAACACGTCCTCCACTTTCTTGATTTTGTTTAAGTGCAGTCCGTCAAGAGAACGCATCAGATCACACTGGATAAGTTCGTCAAACGTTGACTCGCATTTAGTAAGAACTTGTTTTTTACAGTATTATGTTTCGCATGCTGAGTACCTATACATTGTGTTGTAGATCGTTTCAAAAAACTTGTTTGCAAATGTATTTTTCAATGAA
>JAVSBV010077194.1:0-10086 GCA_033117975.1 Parotocinclus spilosoma | reverse complement strand
CCAGTGTGATCTGACGCGTTCTCTTGACAGACTGCACTTGAACAAAATCAAGAAAGTGGTGGGCGTGTTCACCTCCCAGTGGTTTTGCTCTTGACAACACAACTTTTCTGGTTTCCTGACCTTTGATAAAAACATAAATTCTCCCGGAGAGCACAGGAATCCACCCATAAATCACTGATATGCTTTGCATCCACTAGGTGGTGACTTGTTTCTTTTACTTGGCTTCTTTTTTTCTTATTCGCTCTTATGTTCTTTGGTCCAATTAAGTGGAATTTTTGTCCAAATAAGCGAATAACATTACACATATATAATAGGATTTGTTTTGGTACTTTAGGACTTGGTTTGAATAACCGGTGGTCCTTTTAACCAGATTGGACTGTACATGAAGTTAGTATGCAGTGTTAAACAAATTGAAAGAAATTTGATAAATGCAGCTTCTGTAGGCTACAGTGGTGAGTTTTTAGTGTGACCACCCCTTACACTTGAGCAATCGCAGCATCTGGCAGCTTCATAAGGTGATCCTGAATGCTTTTTGGAAGGGTAACAGCTAAGAAATTACTTTGCAAGAAGGGAAACAGGGTGAAAAGTCGAAGATATGCTAAAGCTCACAAAGATTAGAGTGAAAATCAGTGGGTCCAATGTTGGTGGGTCCAATCATTTTTATGTGATTGTAAAACAACAAATGTAATAAATCTTTGAACTTTATCAACGTGGACACTGGAAGAACATGCAAACCATTAACACAGCCTGGCCCGGGAATTGAACCAAGGATCTCTGGAGCTGTGAGGCGACAGCACTAACCACTTCTTCCTCTGGATTAGTCCAATTAAAAGTGATGTGGTTGGGAATTAGGAGCAACTGAACGTGATTAATATTACACTTACTCTATGTTTAAGCAATTATAGTGCTGTTCAATTGGGACTAAGGCGTGAGACTAATATTGATCTTACTTTGCCAGCTGGTCATTTTGAACCTGTTTTTTCTTAACCGATCCCTAGGGAACTATATCAGTAGGCTGAGATCTTGATGGATACTTTGTGTAATGGAAGAGGTCGTATATTAAAAGTGAACCAATCTCATATCATCTCTAAGACCAATTTCAGAGCTTTATGCTTCAGCAAAATGGACCTAAATTTTCATAGCTCTCCCTGGTGGCGTCCCCAGGGCATAGTGAGTTCAAAGGAACATTCATTCTTTTTATGTTTCTTTTGTGGGAGTGTGTGTTGTGATAAGTATACTGACTTTCTCTCGCCTTTAGATCTTTTGTGTGTATGCCTTAATCAGACAAGGCATTATGTTTGGCAAAACACCACAGATCTTTCTTTTTTGACACTGCCAAATTGTGTCTTTTCTCTGCTTCGTTTCTGACGTTCTGACCTATTTTGACACTGTACAGTGTTAACATTTGCTAATTCGTTTTTACAATAAGGTTCTACCCTCAGCCCCACTGACACTGCCCCTTGATCACATCAGCAAAAAAAGCTTCTTCAAAGGGCCTGCTGAAGCTCTGAATTAATAACCAGAGCAATTGAATGTGATCGGATTTCCAACTTTATTACAACCTTAGCTGCAAACGCCAAAACATTTGTTTGCACATAATCAATTTTCATGCGTGGATTTTCACTTAATAGAGTTCACCCATTTCGAGAACACGCATCCTTTTACTTTTAGGTTGCTGAGTGATTGTGGGAATTGTGCTTGTTAAGACAGATGAGGCCCTTTTGCCGCATTGAAATTGGAAAGATGAGTTCCTCTGCTGATTTCCTCAACAATCATTTAAGTTGCGAGCCTAAGAAAGTGGAAGAAAAACACAGAGATCTCGGGTGGAAGATTGAAGAGGCAAGTGTTTGTCTGGAACTCTCGCTTCAGGCGTGCGACTCTTCATTTCCCCCACTGTACTTTAAAGAACACTTTGAGGAGTTTTCACATGTGATGGATTCTCTGCGCCAAAGTCAGAGTGAGACCTAGGTGCCGCTCGTTGGGTTAACTGTAGGTGAGAGAAGTATTTGCCTGGAGCAGGCTCAGTGGAAGCCAAATGACTGGCCTCTGGGGTGGTGGGTGAGTTAGAAGGAGAGGGAAGGGGTTCTCTGACAGAATGTTGAAGACTTTTAGACCTTTTATCTTTGTTTCAGTGTAAATCTAGCTTGAAACATAACAGAAGTGTTGACAGTAGCTAAGAGTGACGGCGACCGGGTAATAATAGAGTGGGAACAACAAGAACTAACAAGCAACTCAGTATTTATTCCTTAATAAACCGAATTGTACAAAAGCCCTTTGTGTTCCATCTTTATGTTTATTATAGTGAGTTATTATTGTTTTTACTTCATCAGAGGGTGCGCTAAGAGACTTTGGGGTTTTGACTTGACAAGCAATGAGTCAACACCGAGGAAAACTTAGCTCAGAGGTAAAAAAAAAAAAAAAGGAAATACAAAAGAAAGTGCACAGTGGTGACAGAGGACTGTAAGAACAATGATGCCAGGATGGTTTACCAGAAAGTGCTGAGACAACTGAATGGACACAATGGCCTTGACATTTAGCTGCGCTGGCAGAGATGCCATTGTCGAAGGCTTTCTCTGTTGAACAGCTAATGAAACCTCAGGATTTCTAATCGAGCCATCGTGTCAAATTACTAAAGTGGATTTAGCTGTTATTCTTCTTACGCCTGCTCCTGTTAGGGCTCAATGTAGCAGATTTCTGCAGTTTGCAACAGGTTTTATGCTGGTTGCCCTTCCTGAGGCAGCCCTCTAAATTTAACTTGGGCATGGGACTGGGAGATTTGAAGTCGTACTTTAGCTACTAGGCTACCACAGTCCAGATTGTGCTAAAGTATTGTGAAAGAACGTGTTGTGCCTCGCCAGAGTCTCGAGTCTCGAGTGCTTCTAGTGGTGGAGGTGACCAGTGTGATGTCCCCACTCTTCACGAGAGTCTCGATTATTTTCGATTCTTAAATATGCAAAATATTATGGCTAATAACCATAAACATTTAAATTGTATGAATTTGTTTGATGTTTGGTAGCCGATTTTAGGAGCCACACAGCTGCCATTCAGCTCCAAGTCCTGACTCGGCTGGTGCATTTATGAAGTCTGCATGTTTCTGCTTGTGTATGCATGGGATTCCAATAATGTGTGTTATACAGTATCTATAGCTGGAATCTTTAGTGTCCCAGGATGATGAAGCGTGTGAGTTTGTTTGTGTTTGTTACATTCCAACCTGCTACTGAATATACCCTGGGCCTTGTGACCCTTAACTTGAGTAAGTGGGTAAAGAAAATCTGATTCTTCAGGATTAAATGCATGTTTAAGAGGGTTGTCTGAGACCCCTACTGAGAAGAAGGCCCTAAGTTTAATTTGGTTTTTGCATGGATGGTTTTGCAAATAACGTGTTAAATTTTAATCCGGTAACTGTGGGGAGCTTATTGACTTTGCTATATGTAGCTAATTGTACGAAATAACACTGAAATATAAGCAAAAAGCTTGATAATACCAGTCCACTGGTCTTCAATCGATGTCTCATACAGTATATATTACCTCCCTCTTTCTATCTCTTTGTCCTTCTCGCCCTCACTCTCTTCACTCTCACCTTTTCTTCCAGGTCATCTCATTATGCTTACATGGCACCTTCTTTATTCCCTTAGTACTTTAAGCCATCATATCTATGCCTTGCCTGTCGCGCAGCCCATGGAGCATATGGCCATGCTACTGATATCCAGGCTGGCTCCTATAAGCCAGTTTAGCCCCTCCACTATTAACAGAATCTCTACCGCTGTGCTTGGCTCTGTTTTTCTGATTTGCATACTACCTGTAAAATTCGGCTCTGACATTGTTAACCTTTTCCGTGACACGGCTTGATGCCGTAGGCTAGACGTTCAGACGTACATTCCGCGCACGCCTTGCGCCGTTGCGACCAGCAGTGCATAAAATAAGCTCGGAGTCTGTCCAGAGCTCAAGGGATGAGCAACTGCTGTGCATGGGAACGTTGTCTTTAGGTGTCTGCTCGCGTTCAGCCGCGCTTACACAGCTGGTCATCATTAGGTCATCTGATAACACCCCGAGCGCTCTTATCTCAGCTCGGAGATGGACGCAAGGGCCCATTGAGTCTGTTTTAACTCCATCACTGACAGGACAGTGGGAATGGGTAGTGCTGCCGGCGCTGCATTTTTATGTTAAGGTCTTTTTTGGGATAAATCAGTCAGTTTTCAAACATTAGATTAGTCAGATTGAGGATCCAACATTGTCTTTGTGCCTTACGTTGTTTTCTGTTTTTTTTTCAACTAGGAGATTGCAGCCTACTTGATATCCTTCGAAAAGCATGAAGAATGGCTAACGACATCGCCTAAAACAAGGTACGTGTGCGCACACCTTCAGAGGACACAGTGGGATAAACAGCTCACCTGAAGGGCGAAATAGTTCTTCTTACAGCTGGCAATTTCTCGGCTTTTCGGTTGGATGTCCAGACAGATAATGGAATATTAATGGCCACTTATAATGTGAAATGTGGCCGGGCCTATTAAGCGCAATGCTCTCTTTCCTCACGAGTGGCATAAATGTAGGTGTTAAAGTGCTGGGCTTGCACAACATATCATTTCATGAGCGCAAGAGGCCTCAACACAAAGATTAAGAAGTTTTACTTGATCTGTGGCGATAATGAAAATGTTTCCGTGGCTGGCGCTAATTATCAATCTGAAGTATTACGGCAGTAACTCGCAGGCTGTAAAGCGGGAGCTTGGTTAGGTCGTTGCTATGAAACTCAGGGTGGATTTTCATACAAGAAAAGTGAAAAACAGGGTTATTACGTTATTACATTTGGTAGCAAGCAAACTAAGCGTGACTTAGCATGAACGTAGTAAACTATTCCTCACACCTTGCAGTAACTGCAGATGGAGTAACATGAGAATACACACAGGGACAACTTAGAGATTGTTGCACCGACATGCAGAGAACATGCACACAGACACAAACACAGAGACAGAGCCAGGCTGGCACTTTGAACCCAAGTCTTTAAAGTTAATAGTACGGTACATGTTAAACACACACAGACCGATGAATTACGCAGATTCATACTCTCACACACGGTATTGCACTGCCCCTGACCTGACTTTACCTAACAGGACTGATTTCACTGTAAATGTTTAATGCCATGAGAACTTATCTTCGCCTTCGTCTTAATGAAGCCACTGTTGCTCAGGGCTGTTTTCAAGGGTCACAACCAGTGTGAGGTCTAACTTGCGGCTCTAACCAGGGACATGTAGCTATCACCACCCACTCACACAACAGAGCAGGAATATCACTGCAGATAAAAGAGGTTCATTACTGCACATTAGGCTGGCCTGGTCACAGCTTTAAAGATCTAAAGAACTTATTCATGTTGAATGTATAATGTAGGGGTCCAAAGCTTATTTCCTGTGTAGAGTCTCCTGTCTGTACGTTTTGTCATTTTATACGGAATGGCAGCATTTGCGTTTAGGGTTTTAGCTTTGATATATGGTATTATATTAAAGTTGTGGTGATATTGATGCTCAATGTAATAGCATTGCCCTCTCAAATATACAATAATACACACACGTACCTATAAATACCTTTCTATAGATATTAGATATTTGAATTGACTATTCATGTTTGCTATATGTTGAGCTATTATTGAGTGTATTCACTACATGAACCCTATTCACATCCATCCATTATCTTCCACTTAATCAACACGGGGTCATGGACCAGCCGGTGCCTACCCGGCAACTACCCGGGAAATTGTAGGGGTCACACACTAAGGCCCACATTTAGAGGCACCAATTAACCTAACACACACGTCTTTGGACTGTGGGAGGAAACCGGAGTACCTGGAGTAAACCCACACAGATACAAGGAGGGCATGGGACTGTGATAGCCTACTTAAGGTACTGGACTCTGGACCAGAAGGTCCAGGGTTCAAATCCCACATCTGTCAAGCTGCCACAGTTGGGTCCTTGAGCAAGGCCCTTAACCCAGCATTGCTTGGATTGTAAGACTGTATTATTTGTAAGTCGCTCTGGATAAGGGCGTCTGCTAAATGCTGGAAATGTAAATGTAAATGCATAGAGACTCCTCACAAAAGTGTACAGTACAGGCCGCTGTACCCCGGGATTGAACCCGGGACTTTCTTGCTTTGAGGCAGCGGTGCTACCCACCGAGCCACCAGCTGCCCCTGTATCCACATACATGGCCAAAAGTATTTATGTATTTCATCTGCACCCCTACTAAAATGATTGCCACTTATAAGGTGAGCAAAGATGTGGCAGGCTACTAGTAGCTGAGCGGTAGCCAAGTGTGCTCCACCCACTACTTCATACAAAGCTGTTAAAGCAACATTGTCATAAGAAATGTTCACTTTGATTAGGTTCCTATGTCCAAGCGTGTATAGAGGAGTCTATGATCTCCATGTACAATTCCAAGAGTTAGTCAATGTGGTGTAAAGTGAACTGCCTTTGGGCTCCTTACACAGGAGTGATGAATGATGCTTCACCATCTGGCAGTCTGAAGGACATTTGTGGTTTGGTGGATGCCAAGGGAACACTACCCACCCCGAATGCATGGTGCCAAGATTGTTGGAGGAGGAATAATGATCTAGGGCTGTTTTTGATGGTTTGGACTTGGTTCCTTTAGTTCCAGGGAGGGAACATTTTAATGCTATTCTATACAGTTACATTCTGGAAGATTGTGTTGTTCTTGAAACAATTAATATATTTGTATCCTGTTTTAGCACTGCCCTGAAACTGCGCTCTGTCGTGAGGTTTTATTGCTATCACAAAATGGCTCGCAATGCATGACTAGTGAATCCACAGTTCAAGCCTGGCCTCCGTTAATTAAACAAGAGATAATGTCGCCATTTCTCATAATAACGGGACCAAACACACCTGAAACGTTTGAGATTGCCTAGGCTGCTCATAAGACACAATTCAAGCGTGATTTGTTTGAGTGCTAATTTGTATCTTATAGTTCTCTGCGCTATCCATCCTAAACCGGAACACGCAGATGGAACAAACACAGCACAAATTCGATGATGCGATCTAGTGCGTGTGTTTTTTGCCCTCTCCCGTTTAGACTCTTGCCGTTTCAAATCTCTCCCGCACAGCACATCCACGCCCACACGCACTCATCATCATTTTTTTCCTTTCATGCCCGTACCGTGAGTGATTGACTTCCACTGTCCCATATGAGCAGTTCTTTAGACATCGCTTTTATTAAAACACAACACAATAACAAAAGAGACGTTCAAGGTTTCATCAACAATAGCACTGTATTCCCCCTGGAAATAAACAAGCATTTTCAGAAAGCAAACATTATGCGGTGCTGTGTGCGTGCGCACGTGTGTGTAAGAAGGGGGTAGAGACGATATAAACAGAGAAGGCACGAGACAGGACGAGAAATGGAGAGGAAAGGGAGAGGACGAACTGGGACGGGGATTAAGGATTGGATGACACCACTGGTAGTGAGGGTGTGTCTGAGCGCGTGTCTGCCTGAACAAATACGACACGGACCTTCTCCCAGACAGCGCGCCAGCTTTTATGGCACATCTGGCCAATACGGTATGTGTTGGTTCGTTTCAGAGCGTGTAGCACAAATGACTTTTGACAGCCCACTTGGCGGTTATTAGTGCAACAAGATAAGAAAGAGTGTTCATGTGCGCCTTTTGATGTGGGTGCTTGAGAGCTGATCCTATCTCACTAACAGACAGCCAGGCCTGTCATGAATATTACATAATTGCCTAGTGGCAATTATCTGAGCCGGTTGCGATCGTCTCTTTTGCTATCGCTAGATTTGGATGAACGTCGCAACAAACAGAATTTTTATCGCTACCTGAACACATGGTCCTTGGCTGCACTTGAACTGATTAGTCATGTTACATCACTGCATGGCTGTGTTTATATTGTGTTTAACATCATGCAAGGGAAACTTTATGGGTAATTCTCTCACCTGGCCAAGGTCACGTGGCCATTTCTGATTTAGCGGAGGCCAAGTGGGGAGATCATCATCCTGGCAGCTGTGACGCTGACAGTGAGAAACTGGCAGAACATTTATTTTACATTTTACATTCACGGCATTTATCAGACGCCCTTATCCAGAGCGACTTACAACTCATACAGTCTTACAATCCAAGCAGTTGTGGGTTAAGGCTCTTGCTTAAGGACCCAACTCTGGCAGCTTGGCAGAGGTGGGATTTGAACCCTGGACCTTCTGGTCTAGAGTCTAGTACCTTAGCTAGGCTACCACAGTCCACATTTTAGAGTGACATGTTATAAAAAGTCCTGTTAATTGTATTAATTCGCTGGATTAACTAAAATTAGTCACAATATTTTAAAAAACATGGTCATGACATACAATATTTATCGCGTTATATACGATTGCAGACAAAATGTACCAATTCAGTTCAATTCAATTTTATTTATATAGCGCTTTTTACAACGTAGCATTGTCTCAAAGCAGCTTCACAATATTACACTGTCTTAAAAGGGCAATCCCAAGTTGAGCAAGACTAGGGCGACAGTGGAAAGGAAAAACTCCCTAAAATGGTAGGAAGTAACCTGGGGAGGACCAAGACTCAACAGGGGACCCGTATATAAATAACAAATTAATAATAAAATTTTAATTAGTAATCGAAAAATAAACTTCAAAAGTAATTTGAAAATAAACTAAACTATTAAACAAAATAAATTATAAAATGAGTCCTTAGTGGGAGGTCCTTGGCGGCACATTGTCTCCTAATGTCCAACCGATGGTGGGAGTTCCTGCACACTGGTGGGACCTGCCTCCGCTGTTGAAGACAATCAGAGCAACGCCGAGTTGGAAGAACATTCAAGTGCGTGGTGTCGGAACCAGCACCAGAACATTATCTCTGAGAGAAAAGAGAAAATGTAGTTAGTGATGGGTTAGGAGCACAGAGTCTATTATCCATTACTGATGCCAGTAGCGACCAGTAGCGACGGATTCTTTAAAAATACTATTCCGATAGAGATTGCCATTAAAGAAACTAGCTTTAGCCATTAGAACTAGGGCAAAATCCTTAATATGACGGCAACTAAATTCTTTCTTATTTAGTAAATGGTGCTCTATGGGTAGCAACCTAGACGTTTCCCTGACACTCATTTTCTTATGACTGCATCTTTGCAACAAACAGCTGCTAAACCACATGATTTCAGACCTCATTACAAACATCTCACCGCTAAAGTGACTTAATGTTTTTAAGCCCAAATAAATGACAGCGGTCGTGTGGTAGTCAAAGATACAAATACCACGAACCAAAATCCCATTGACAGATTCAATGAACCTCAAAACTCTGCCCCAGCTGCAGTTTCAGCTGGCTGTTCAAGAGCAGTTTGTCATATATCGATGTGACAGAACCAGATAGCTCTTGTTAACAGACTGTGTGATGCCTTACACGTCCTGCATTTTGACTATTTTCATTTTAGCCGAAACTCCATTCATGATTTCATACACAGTGATTCAGTGTTGTAGACTGGATAGTCACCCTTTGTTCAGTGCTCCACTGTGTTTATCTTTTTTTCTTTAGTTTTACATCTACTGTATTTCTATTGAAAATAAGTCCCTGAAGGTCATACAATGGTTAGTAATTACATCCAACCAAAAGGAAATCAGGAACTGAATCCTCTTGGCTTTTCAGGCTGCAGTTAGCATTAGCAGTTAGTTTACCAACAGAATTGGTTAAAAAAAAGTGTTTTGCTTTTCATTGTCAGTGCATTTCAGTGATTTTTATTAGCAACACTTTATTATAAAATAAGCGTAGTGTTAATGATTTTGGATAAATGTAGGTTAATGTAAGTGTTAATGTGTAATAACTCCTCTATGATACAGAATATATTAGAGCCATCAGTTCATTATTCATTTATCTTATGATGGATTTATCTGAACATTCCCCATCAGGATAAGTGAGGAAGCTCCTGTATAATGTACAACTCCATTAATGCATAGAATAACTTATACAGGGGGGCTTATATTAAACTGGGGGTCTGAAACAGATTCATGCCATTTATATTATTCCTCACAGGAAACATTTGCTCGGTACTCGACGAGCTTTCTGGAACAAATTAAACACGA
>JAVSBV010077183.1:0-10087 GCA_033117975.1 Parotocinclus spilosoma | reverse complement strand
GTTGGGAGGGCCCCTAGGCCCCACCACGGGACCCTGGACTATGGGCTCGATGCCCCCACCGGTCTCGTGCGTGGACTTTATGAATTATTATTTGAGTGCCTGCTATGTGTTTTATGTTTCATAATAAATGTCCTTTTTTGTTTCCCCCTATTACGTTGTCTGTCTGTGGATTCTGCATTATGGGCTCTGAAATACCCCGATATGGATCCTGTGGATTTAGCGAGACCAGGAATGGTCTTGCGAGATCTCCGGGATGCCCTATCGTAACAAAATATGACCGGAAACATCATCTGATTTTCACACAAGCCCTAAACGTAAAAATCTATATTATACGTCATTATAAATATTATAATAAATTAAATATTATACAAATATTATACAATATTACATATTTGTGAGTGACAAAAGTATGTGAACCTTTGTAAACCTTGCTTTCAATTTCTGGTGTGACCCCTCTGTGCAGCAATAACTGCAACTAAACGGTTCATGTAACTGTTGATCAGTCCTGCTCACCGGCTTAGAGGAATTGTATCCCATTTCTTGTGTGCTTAGAGTCGTAATCTTGCTGCATGAACCACCTTCTCTTGAAATTAAGTCCACGGGCAGATGTCTTTAGAATTCGCTGATATAATTCAAAATTAATTCTTCCGTTGTTGATGGCAAGCCATCCTGGCCCAGATGCAGCAAAACAGACCCAAACCAAGTGGGGTACCAGATGGGATAAGGTTCCTATGCAAGAATGCAGTGTTTTCCTTTTTCCAACATAATGCTTTTCATGTAAACAAAAAAGTTCTTTTTTGAACTCATCTGTCCACAAAACATTATCCCAATAACCTTCTGGCTTGTTCACATGATCTTTACCAAACAGTAGATGAGCAGCAATTGTTTTTTTCTGGAGAGCAGTGGCTTTTTCCTTGCAAATTTGCCATGCACACCATTATTGTTCAGTGTTCTCCTGATAGTAGACTCATGAACATTAACATTAGCCAATATTAGAGAGGCCTTCAGTTGCTTAGAAGTTATCTTACACCCTTTGCTCTCGGAGCGATCATTGTTGTTTGACCACTCCTGGGGAGGGTAATGATGGTTTGAACTGCCTACATTTGTACACAATCTGTCTGACTGTGGATTAGTGGAGTAAAAACTCTTTGAAAATGGTTTTATAACCTTTTTTAGCCTGATGAGCATCAACAACTCTCTGAGGTCCTCAGAAATCTCTTTTGTTTGTGCCATGATACACTTCCACGAATGTGCTGTACAGAGCAGACTTTAATAGATCTGTAATTTCTCCTTCAAATTAACTTTTAATCCCAGAGGATCACATACTTTTGTTACTCACACATATGTAATATTGGATCATTTTCCACAATAATTAAATGAGCAAGTAAAATCGTTTTGTCTCATTTGTTTAACTGAGTTCTCTATATCTACTTTTAGGACTTCAGTGAAAATTTGTGAAAATCAGATGATGTTTTAGGTCATATTTATGCAGAAATACAAAACATTCTAAAGGGCTCACAAACTTTCGAGCACCACTGTAATAAGTTACTTAAAATATCACAATGTAAAACTAAACTAATACTGAAGTTCAGATCAGGTTTAACCAAGACACAGTTCTGGAAAATAAAATTAAGAGACTATGCCAAAATGACCAGTTTCTCAGGTTTTACTAGTTGTAGTTGTTTACTACTTGTATAATAAAATATTTATCTGCAGTAATGAAAAGAGCATGCATTCATTGTAAATGGCAAATGGTTGAAATAATAAATGTATTTTTACACAAAACAATTCTAATGCTATACCTCAGGAAAGTTCAGAAATCTGTGTTTCAATAAAATCATCCATGTACCTGTATCGCTAAGTGAAGTGAAGCGGAGTGAAACGCAGCTTAGGGAGGACAGAGATTTTAACAACAGAGTCCAAAACTCAAAACCGATAAACTATCAAAGGTCGTACACAGGAGAGATGCAGAAATACCAAGGGATAAGGCGAGAGGGAGGTCGAAAACCACAGTAAAGAACAAACCAATGAGCAATGTGGAAAGGATGAAAAACTGGGATGAAGGAGAGGGCTTAAAAAGAGAGAGCGCAAATGACCAACAGGTGTGTAATTAGTGTGACGATGATTGTGATCTAGAGAATGAGTGAGTGTGGTCCACTAGGCAGGATGACTGCGAATGTGAGACAGTACCTTTCATTTTTCCTCGATAAATGATGTTTGGTTCAGGTAATCACCTTATTTGTACCTCATTAAGTAGAATAACTGATTAAGTAGAAATACTACGTGGGACTGTAGTAGCCTAGCAGTTAAGGTACTAGACTCCGGACCAGAAGGTCCATGGTTCAAATCCCGCTTCTGCCAAGCTGCCACAGTTGGGTCCTTGAGCAAGGCCCTTATCCCACCATTGCTTGGATTGTAAGATTGTATCAGTTGTAAGTCGCTCTGGATAAGGGCGTCTGCTAAATGCTGGAAAATGTAAATGTAATGAGATGAGTCTAAATTGATCAGATACTGATCAATTCTTTACATGTTGATTTTATGAATATTCATAGAATATTCAGAGCTGAATAATATGAGGTAATGTAGTTTGTTACTATTTTTTATATTTTTTATATTATGCTAAGTAATATGGAATTACATGTTAATCAACAATTAGACACTTAATTAAAATATTTAAAAACCCTTCTCAAGAAACCGGACTCCAACAGCGTTTGAGTAAGTGTAAAGTGATACAAACACATATGTTCATTCCTGAAAGAAATAACTGATTAAACAATTATAGTCAATGGCAATGCTGAATAATACATGTCATTCTTTCATATCTGACTGGAATTTAATGACTGACAACATAACTGGAAATTCAGGAAAAATCTTGAGTGGGCAGTGGGCAGCACGGTGGATCTGTGGGTCTCTGCTGCATCACAGCGAGAAGGTCCTGGGTTCAATCTCAGGTTGAGCAGACTGGGTTCTCCTCATGAGTTTGGTCTGGGTGTTAGTGTTCCTACCTTTCGCCCCTAAGCGTTCGGCCGTCCTCGTTGATCGCCATTACAGAGCAATCAGTGAGGCGGTTTATATCCTGTATCCAAATTATGACCTGGTTTCAAACAGCTGCTTTTCCGGCTATTTAGGTGTGGGTTTTACCATTGTTCGGTGTGAGGTCGCCTTCATTAGGTACACATGCCGACCGCCGTTAGGGGCACTTTGAGGGTCTTCCGTCCCGTGCTTGTGCGCTCCTTGCACGCCTGAGTTCACGCTCCTTTGTCTTTGGCATGAGATGAGATGCTGAATGAGATGCTTGGCTTACTTGCTCCACACGTGTGCACGAGCTCACGCTCGCCCCCTGGTGCTTCGGCGCCTTTTGTGCTCTTTTGAGCCTCAGTCTAGTCGGCTGCCCTCATGAAATGAGACACGCCCGGCAAGAGTGGCCACCTGGCTGGGCGTTTGAATTATACGCGCCCCGGCATGGCTTTCGGATGCACATGCGAGCTTACCTTCGCCCTCTGGCGTTCGGACTACCTTCGCGCCTCACCACTTGGGAGACGTCCCAAATCGTGCTTTCTGCACGCCTGCCCCCTCATGATCAGTTTGCGCATTGCTCCCAGTTGAGACGCAACACAGCGGCGCACCATTTCATATTTTTTTTTTTTTTTTGTGTTCAGGAGCCTTTCGCTCCGCTCTAAATCCCCTTTTAGTTCTTCTATATAATTTCCCCATTATTATTATAATACATCGTGGGATTTCGTCTATCCCACATCCTTGGATCCTACCAAAAACCACCACATCTCGTAACACTGGGTACTCTGGTTTTCTCCCAGTCCAGAAAGCTAAGTCAGGTCGACTAGTGTCTCTAAAGTGGCCCTAGAGGGTGAATGTGTGTATATGTGCCTAATGATGGATTGGCAATGATCTAGGGTTGTTTGTGCCTTGCACCCTGTGCTGCTGGCAAGGCACCGATTCCCCCACAACCTTGTACAGGATCAAGCAAATATGATTTAAGGGAGAGACAAGGTTTCCCATTTAGTGCTCATAATGAAGATTTTAAAACCAGATGCTGAAATATGCATGATTAAGGTTGCCTGAATTACAATATCTCTCTAACCATCTGTCTATGTATCTGTGAGCATTCACCTGTCTGTCTGTATTTGTAGGAGTTTATTCAAACTGCTGGTTAAAAGTTGTTGTGTAATATGTACCTGAAGTCTAAAGTCGCCTTTTATTTTGAGACTGCATTCTGGATACTGAAGATTCGGCTTGCTTTTCACTGCGTTTACAGCTCTGCATTATGTAACTTTGATGTGTTACGTGCTTCCATATAATTATTATTTATTCATTTTCCTGTTATATGGAGTACCTCTCCCTACTAAAACACTCTTACTAGAGATTTCTATTATTATTATTTTTTTTTTAAAGAATCAATATTCCTGTACCACTGGCTGTCTAATACTTTTTGATCTATTATCCCATACCAGAAAAAGTCAGTATGGAAAATGCAAATTAAATTAAATGCAGTGGCCCTTACATTTACTTTATTTAATTGCAGACAGTATTACAAATAACTATTTCAGTTACTCAGGGTCATGCTTGTTTATCAATTATGGCAGTTACATGTTTGCCGTCACTTTGCTCTGTCCTAGCGTTCAGCCCTGCAACAGTGCTGCACTGATAATGCTAAACTGACATTCAGCTGCACTAAATCCAGGGTCAACAACGATTTACCTATGTATGTGATGAATGAAAAGTATGTTTTATTAGCGAAAAATCAATTTTAATCAGTCTGCACTAAATCACTTATATTCTATGCCTCACCCACATGCTAACAAGTTCCTTTTCGAAAGCCTCTGCATCACAAGAGCAATAAACTTGATTAATAGAGACTGTCTTAGTGCTGCAAGCCTTAAATGGATATTAATATTTAAGAAGGCATGTATTCATCAAACAGCTGGTTTGAAAACAGTATAAACCATGCTATACAAGATGTGCCACTGTGTTAATATATGGATGATGTATTAAGTAGAGTTACTGCTGTTTATGGTTCTGCATTTGTTTAGAGACAGCTTGATTATGTAGAAGCTATGTTATAGATTGAACAGAGGTGATCAGATAGATTGATGCCTTTAGAATCACATTAAACTCTAATGAAAGATCAACAGCCTACATGAAACTTTTAAATGCTATATGCATCTAGCTTTTTCATCTATAACCACATCGTATGTCTTTCCTGGATAAAAAACACGTAAACAAACCAAACACAGGGAGTGACTTTAGAAGAAGCAAGCTGTAATTAAATGTAAGAGATATAAAAGTTATCAAACAAATGTAATTCTGGTTATGATAAAGAACTGTAATTTTTGAAATTCCGAAATGCAGCTTACTTAAGCATACCTGTTTATTGTAGTTATAGGAGGTATATTACATGTTAGTACCACTGTCTCCTTGAAGAACATGTTCAATGTGTGCATAACACCACAAAAATGGCAGTACATGAACGCATTTAGCCCATAAAACAACATTGCTGTGGAAGTTTGGCAAGTGCAGTCGCAAAAAGTCATATATATATATATATATTTATATATATGTATATATATATATTTTTTTTTTTTAATTTGTTTACAATGGAACATTGTCAAAAGGAGCAGCCTTACAGTACTAGATTATCCAAACTGAGTAAACCTAGGGTGACAGTGTAAAGGAAAAACTTCCTAAACATTAGAAGGAAGAAACCTTCAGAGGACCAAGACTCAAAAAATCCTCATTTGGTGGCTCAGAAAATCTTACATTATGTGTCATTATTTATCTACCTTTTGTTTACATTTTTGCACAAAAATATGGCTTTAAAAGGTCAGTGTGAACGCAAAAGTGAACCAGGACTACAATGAAACAATCTATCATTTTCTGCTTTGGTTGGGAACAAATGAGCTGAACTACAAGTATGAACACACCCATATAACCACATAATTCTAATATGATACAGCTGGTTCATCCATAGCGCTGCTAAGATGTACATATTAGAAAATACAGCCACATAGTCTACATTGTTTGCTTGTTTGTTTGCTGGGTTTATTTTATGTCACTTTCAGCATTGCAGCATTGGCTGTTTATTAACAGACACAAAGTTACATCAAGACCAGTCATACATATGGTTGGTGATGTGGTAAAAATATTATATCACAATGTTTAAAGCTATTTGCACAAAAGACAATATTTATTACGATACATGTGATCACAGACAAAATGCATTATTAACAAAAAAAATTTTAAACTATGTACTACTTATATTATCCCATAGTGATTTTGTTGCTGTACCTCATCCAATTAATCAAGACTAATTACACAATGTATAGTGTAATATGCAGTTGGCTAGTGTTGTCAATGCACTAACAATGTCTCTGATATGCTCAGAAAGCATACTGTTTATCACAATAAAAAACTTTATCATGATATAAGAAAATATCACATTTCCCACCCCTAATTATAGGAATTTAAAGTGGCTCAATGTAGTGTAATAAATTAACATGTATTTGGACTGTAAACCTGAACACGAATATTTCACACAGGTGAAGTCTAAGGTTGGGAGCTATGAGGTGGTCTACAAAGTCAAGCACTAGAAAATGTGGTACAAAGCTCAGTGACTTTCACACTCTCAAAGAATGTCAAATTGTCAAACTTTTGTCAAGTTTTTATCTATTTAGAGCTGTCTCTGCCAATGGCAAGGCAAAGTAATTAAGTAGTGTAGGTGCCTAGGAACAACTAACAGCTGTTGTGAAGCCATCATAAAGTGAACATATAATGCATTCAGAAAGTCTTCATACCTTGGTCATCTTTAAGATGTTTCTACACCTTTGTTGTGATTAATACAGTTGATTGAGCATGATAAGGAAAGATGCACAATTGTCTATATAAAGTTTCACAGCTAACAATTCATATCAGAGCACAAACCAAACCATGACGTGGAAATAACTGGCTATAGAGTTTAGAGATAGGTTTGTGTGTAGGCATCGATCTGGAAAAGACTACATAAAATATGTTGCACTTAAGGTTCCCAAAAGCATCAACGCCTCCATAATTCATAAACTGAAGAACTTTTGAACAACCCAATGGTCAGTCTGAGCTCAAAAAATCCTGTGTGCAGATAGGAGGATCTAGAAGGAGGACAACCATGACTGCTTCACAACTCCACCAATCTTGGCTTTACAGTAGAGTGTCCACACAGAAGCCTCTCCTCCATAAAAGACACAAAAACCCACCTGGAGTTTGAAAAAAAAAAGCTATCTTAAAAAGCCACTCTTTCCTCTCTGCCATAAAGATTGGCTTTATATTGGTGATACAGTATGTGGCATATGGCTATTGGACATGATGAATCACACTTCACCATCTGACAAATTAATGAATGGATTTGACAGATGGCAGGAGAACATGGCCATGCCAAGAGCACAGTCGGGATGTTATGGCAGTCCATGGCAGTTAATAGCAGTTTTAAATGACTTGTTCTGGGCCTGTTAGCCCGAAGATACTTGCGGTTTAACCACATGTTTGTGTAGAAAATGGGCTGTACTGTAATTGTTTACATCCCTGTCAGTGTACAAAGCGTGTTACTCTGGAATTCTGCCAAAGGTAGCCATGATGCGCACGCGTACGTGTATTTAAAAGCAAGAATATCCCACACCTTAAGTCTAGTAAAGTTGTTTTAGGAAATTGTGTGTTTGCAAATTAAAATTGGCGAAGCCCTTTTTACTGTTTTAATATGACAATACCTGATGCAAATCAATTCAAATCAACAATCACACAATCCAAATCAACAGCACGGGGATTAACTGAAATACCAACTGAGAGTATTATTACTTATCACACAACAGTTCTTAACCCCGCTAATATTTTGACTGAATGTCTAAAGTCAAGCTCAAAATAAAACAGAAACCTTCCCAAAAAGTGGAGAACGCTACATAATGCTCATGGTTCTCAAATAAGGCGTTCAACAAAAACAAACAAGTTACTCTTGTCCATATAGTGTGTCATAATGCAGGCATAACGTATCTAAATATAATTTCTGATGTAAACACCTCACCTGATTACCTGTCTTTGAGCTGTTAGTGAGGTTATTACAAATGTGGAGACTCTCCAGCCAGCTGAGAAGAGTAATACACCTAACAGAGCTGATATAAGTTAAGGAAAGCCTAAAGTCATGAGACAACATTTGATGCCAACCCAGGTACGCATACTGTCATTGCACGGAACATGCTAAAAAAGCAATACATTTGGGATGTATGTATTTTAATTGAATTTTAAATTTTTAAAGGATAGATTACAAGTTGCTGCTTTTAATTACAGTTGTTTAATCACAGTCAATTACAGTTGTTGTTTTTTATGTAAACACAGATCAAATGAATTAGGACTGTGCTAAAGAAAGTAAAAAAAATGACACCCTTAAGAGAGCATTCACTTTCCCCAATACTTGCTCAAGGAATTTAGGTTAGGGGCACATACCAAATAGAAACATATTCTAAAATCTATGTTTTTATATTACTATGTATTTAGATGTTGTTTCACAGATACTAACATTACCTCTCACCAACATATTCATCTAGCTTTTATTCCAAATTACATTTCAAATACACTCACCAGGTAAAAACAATTTAAAGGACATCATTTGATGCTTTACCTGTTTTACCGAATAATACCGCAACTTTTGACGAATGGTGGCTCAGTTGATTCTCGGTTATGGATCAAAAGGTCCATGGTTTAAACCCTGCTTCACCGAGCTGCCACTGTATGGGTGTGTTCATACTTGTAGTTTAACAAGAGAGGAAATGTAAAGAAAACAATTTCATTGTCTCGTACATGGGTGTGTGTGTATATGAAAATTAGGCTTTTGATGGAACTGAGGTAAATATGCTTTATAAAATAAATAAACCACGGCATGCAATATTCATCACTGTGAAGAGTATTGTGCTGCATTTACAGGTTGTAAAATCATGCTAACACACCTACCATCAATTATAACCTAACCATAATGCTCTGGTCAATGTTCCTTCGGAATTATTGTGTCCTTTGATTCACAGTCATGTTACTTTTACACATATCACCTTCCTAAACATTGGTATAGATCAATTAGCTAATGACAGTAGTTCTTTTTATCAAAATAACATGCACTGTCATACTGAGAATTGTGTTCAGGAATGGTTTAAGAATGACAAAGCATTTAAAGAGTTAACTTGGCCTCCAAATTATTCAAATCCCAGTCCAACCATGCGTTGGTGGGATGTGCTGAACAAACAAGTCTGATCTGTAGAGGTCTAATCTTACAGGACTCAAAAGTTATAAGGATATTGCTACAGATGAATGCATACTGGAGGTGTTACATGAGAAACCAGATAACTTGGAGTACACAAATTAGAAGAGGATAAGCAAATGCCACACAGATGGAGTCAGGGTATTTACAAAAGAAAGCAAAACTCAGCCTGATCCGATTAGACACTGGGTAAGCCATGTAAAAAGGTTCTCGGAAGTTACATTTGGGCATAACTTTACTCTATACATCAGTTTATAATTTACATAAATTATGCTTTTATATTATGTCAAAGTAAGTTAAATCTGCTTGTATGCCTTTTATCTACTGTTAATCAAAAAGTGCTAAAATATTGCTAATGCCTAATGAGTTAGAACACTGGCTGTGTCTCAAGTTGCATACTTTTATACTATACTGCTCACAAAAATTTGGGGATATTTCACTATGGGAGGTTTTATTTTGAAGTATACCCCAATTTTTTGTAAGCTGTATACATGGCGTGTCAAATTCCCATGCTATTGCGTGTTCATGTTTTTACCCACTATTTAGTATTACTAGTTAGCATACTAGAGAATGTCAGCAATTGGCTTTAGGGATGAGGCAGGAGACGGAAATGCAGAGCAATGGAGGTTTATTGGACACAATCAGCAATAATGCACCAGGAGCGTAGGGAGGCAACTGGAAGGAGGAGCAGTGTGGGGATATGGCTGTGATAACCAGGGTAGAACTGGGGCCCTGGAGAGAGAACACAGAGCAGAGACCACACCGAGCAAAACAAACAAAACAATGTAACAGGAGTCCAGA
>JAVSBV010077172.1:0-10087 GCA_033117975.1 Parotocinclus spilosoma | reverse complement strand
AAAAGGAGACACGGATCCGGATACAAAAACTTTGCCTTTATTGCTTACAGCAAGCTAAAACCAACAACCTCAACTTTTTGAGCTGGAAGAAATCGAACCGTTCCCGCTAAACACTTGAACCCTCCTACTTTGCGGTACCCTGTTCTCCAATCAGAGCCCAGGGCATTCTGGAGTGAAATTCCAAATATGTGTCCACCACATGATCACTTTTTTGACATTTTAGGGGAAACTGAGCTTCCCTTGCAATCGCAGAGCAATCGCAACTGGTATGTAGAGATGGGAGAGTAAGCATCTTCGGCATGGCTAGTCGTTCTGTCTGATATCAGCGAGAACCTCAGCAGAAAGAGGAAATAAATTAGACATGATCTTTGTTACCTTTAACATATAAAGGACTTAAACTGGAACCAGAACTACAGACCAAATGCTTGACTAAACCAATAAGTTTTGAGCGTAGATTTAAACATTAAGACTGTTTTAGAGTTGCGAACATTTATTGGAAGACTGTTCCAAGAACAAGAAAGAAAGCTCCAAGAATGCTCTGCCTCCCACTGTAACTTTCATTATTCTAGGCACTTGTAGGCAACCTGTACCCCTTGATCGAAGTCAGCGAGGTGGATTATAATGTACAACAGCTCAGTCAGATATTGTGGAGCGGGAACATTTAAAGCTTTATACAATAAGTTAATAGTAGAAGTTTATACTCAATGCAGGATTAAACAGGAAGCCAATGAAGTGTAAGTAAAACAGAGGTGATATGATCATATTTTTAGTTCTAGTAGTTCTAGTTAGAACTCTGGCTGCAGCGTTCTGTACTAACTGAAGCTTGTGTAAACACCTGCTGGAACATCCAGACAATAATGCATTACAATAGTCCAATCTAGAAGTAACAAAGGCATGGATTAGTGTTTCTGCATCCAGGTGAGTTAATGAGTTTCTTAGCTTAGCGATGTTTCTTAAAAGAAAATAAGCTGTCCTGCTAGTATTATCTACATGAGTTTTAAACGAAAGACTGGGGTTAATAATCACACATCTGTGCAACTGGTTAATGCAAATATTTAAGCAGATAAATAAATGGCACAAAGCTGATGCATTTATGGACAAGATGACCTCCTGATGTTCTAACCAACCATCAGAATGTGGATGAAAGGTGATTTAAGTGTCTTTGAACATGGCATGGTTGTTGTTACTAGGCAAGTTTGGTCTGAGTATTTCAGAAGCTCCGGATCTAGTGGGATTTTTACACACAGTCATCTCTTTTATGTACAGAGAATGGTTAGAGGAAGAGAAGATTTCTAGTGAGCTTCCATTCTCAAAAATGCCTTTTTAATGCTACATCTTGTAGCTGACAAGCTAGCAATCAGTCAGACTCGAGACCGCTTCTTAAACTAACAGCACCCAGGGAGCACACAAACAGTGGGCATGGCTAGTCTCCTCCGAGTTGAGCACATCTCCAGCAGACCAGTTAAATCTGGTGCTTCTTCTTCTCTTAACGGAAACCCAGATTCTGCATGGTGTGCACAGAACAGCAAATTTTATGGACTTCACGTGGTTACCTGAGAGCATAATAGGGATGGTGCCATTTTGTGGGAGACTGTGGTGAGGACCCTCCTGTTAATGGAATGGGCCCTGATGGTAGAGGCTCGAAGGGTTAATGGACAATTATGCTTGATCGCAAAGGCATGGTCAATCAGATTGTCCTCAGACCCCAAATCCAACAGAAATAACCAGGCCCCCTTTGAGCTGAAGAGTACCTGGGAGGAGGACCTGGGTTTGAGAATTCATGGAGCCATCTGCACATGTGTAGCAGCTCTAGTTTACATGCGGACTGATGCAAATTAAGCCCTGCCACAATTACTCTGCGCTGTGTTTTATTAGGAAAACTTGTGACCGCCAATGCTGGTACCAAATCGGGATTCATTTATAGACCTGGATGTACAAGAGAGAATTTAGTGAGATATAGCATCCAAGCCTCGTGTCTGCCTGCATTAGCCTCTCTCTCCTTTAGCACTCTCAGCCGACTCAGTATATGTATTTATGACATTAACTTCACTGACAAATTAAATCACAGAATTCAAGAACAAAAATGTGAAATACACATAAAACATGAACAATACATCTTATTTAACATATGAATTTAACCTTACATTTAATATTTTCAACGAATACCCGTTTTAACACCAACTTTATATATTTTCATATGAAACATTTTCTTACTTTTTAGAACTTGAAAATAAACAAAAAGAGTAAAAACCCTTTCTAACTTATGAAGTGATTAAAAACATACCTGTATGTACAAGAGAGAATTCAGTGAGATAAAGCATCCAAGCCTCGTGTCTGCCTGCATTAGCCTCTGTGTGACCACAAAATCACAGAAAACGAGGAAGGTGATTAGCATTGCATCTAGCATCGGCAGCTGTAGCTGGCTAACACTTCTCACACTTATACTAGAAAAATCAGCCAAAAATTCACATCCAGATTATAAAACTTAAAGACATTTCACTTCATATTTTACCATTTTTAACACTTTTTAACACTGTATATCACATTTTAATTACTCTTTTGCCCTAAAACAGAAGTTTTACTAACCTCTCTCCTCCAGCGCTCTCAGCCGACTGAGAAGGGGCTAGCAATTGCATGAGATAGCTCCACCAACAAGATGGAAACAGAGGAAAATAAAATGAAATTAAATATAAATTATGAAAAATAAAATCTAAATAGTTAAAACCCATTTTCTGCTTGATACAACTAGAGAAATTCCAACCCCCAAAAAAAGATTTTGCGTGAAAAGCAGCCAAACCAAATAACATCGGTTACACATGCGCCAGTACGGTTCTTCAGATCAACGTGCAAAGACCTGGAGTTTGACAGTTGCTGATTCCTGTTGAATGTGGCGTCCCTCGGAGGGTGAGTCTCCTTCACCAATTCCACCCTGGGACCCATGCAAGGCCCAATTGCATATGCTCAGGTAAGTCAGGGTCAAGAGAAGCGGGAGCAGTTTCTTACACAGGTTACACATTACGGAATCCTTTAGTGTGCGGCTGGCCTATCATCAGCAGCCCGGCAACAGGGGCTCCCGTCCAGGCAAATTGCTAGCCTGGCTAGCCCCTGAATATCCAGGAGGTTGGCTAGGACTACTAGCTCATCTGGCAGACTCTCACTAAGACCCATGTGGGATACACCCTTGAGGATGTCGTTCCACCCAGCACCTGAAGCTACTGTCCCAAACTCTACGGTGTAGTCACTGACCAAACGGGAACCCTGTTCTAGGTTGAGGAGATGGTATGTTGCATTTCCGGCAATGTCTGGATGGTTGAAGACCTCCCTGAACTGGCTAAGAACTCAGCGATGGTTCATGGGTTGGAGGACATACCAGTTCAGGCTGCCTCTGCCCTCAGAACTTCAACAATTCACTGTTGGAGCGCTCGGGTGCAGCAATCCAGACTTTGTGGTTCGGGGACAGAAGCTCTTTGGTGTCCTGCAGGCAGGAACTGCAGTGGGGTAGAGAAAAAAAGTCAAGTCCCTAGAAAGTCCCTAGGAAAATACAAAAGTGTGAAAAATTGAAAAACTTAATGGAAAAATATATCTGGTTTATAAAGTGATCAGCCCTATGATTTTGCCATTAGTATGTTAGATATGTTGCTAGATATGCTTTCACCAGTTTTAAACACTTACATCAGATAATATTTGCCCGTTTTCCTGGCAGAATTGTTCAAGGTCAGTCATATTCATGGCATGTGTCAATGGGTTGCTTTCTTCAAGCCAATTCACAGATTTTTTTCCGAAAGCATTTAGCTAAGTGTTCTGACATAGCCACCCACTTTCCTACCCAACCCATTTTTTTTCAATCAACTTTTTTATGTGTTTAGACTAATTTTCAGTAGTTCAAAAGAGAGCTACATACTTTTTCAACAATTTCTCCGTCAGTTCCCTTGAAGAGAAGAGGAATGGCAACATAATAAAGTGGTGAATGCTTTACCCTCCCAAATTTAAAAATAAAATTGTGTTGCAGGCATTTGTGTATGCATTTTCCATAGTGTCACAATTTTTTTATTTGGATTTGTACTTTAGAATATGGCATATATTGCAGTACATTTATTGACACTCTCCTTCCTCATCCTTGCTATCACAGGGTTTCATAGAGAATCAAAGCAGAACTGCATGGTCCACTAACCACAAAATTCACCCTCACCAAGTCATTCAGTTATGATCTAAATTGGTGTCCAAATACTTTTTGTATAGCTGACAATTACAGGTTTGTATCAAAGTTGCTAGTATTATATCAGTATGACGTTTGTCATCCAATTTAGTTTTACTTTACATATTAGTCTTTACATATAAACATACAATAGTAACTATAACATATAATTGACAGTTTGCCTACTTGTTACTTTATAAAAAAAAGGCAACATTTTATTTAATTACATCTAAATAGTTTCAGTAAATAAAAATTTAGAAACTACAACATATACCTATTAAAATCCAAAAGTGATCTTAGTTATAATGTTTTGCAGTAAACTAGGTAATTCCTGCAGTGTATATGTACAGTTGACTTCTCACAGTCAGTGTAACAATTAATTCCAATATAGCTCTGGTACAAATCATGGTATGTGCTTACTTATAAACTATTTGCATGTGCCTGGGGTACTTACTGAGGTATCTTTCTGAGTTCACTTTAAATAGATTTTTATTGAAGAATTAAACATTTAATCGCAGCAAATGCATATGCTAGCTAATGCACTGCAGATGCAGTCATTATATGACAGCATATCAGCAGCTTCACTTAGTGCACTATATATGGCCTGAAATAATGGCGTTTACATCATTTACAGTGCATTAAGTAGAAATAATTTGGTATTAACCACAGTCATTAGCTTTAAACATGTCATCCAGTCTAAAGATCTCTCCTGCATTTGGCAAATGAAGACCTTACACTGTCCTAATGCCTGGTTAACATTTAAAAAATGTAATTTAATTGAATGCTAAAATTTGATTACTTTAAAGATATGGTTGCTAAAGTTGCCAGTTACATTAATTGCATGATCCTGTGCTATTAAACCTAATTATTAATTATTAATTCTGTTTGATGAATACATTTCATGCAGATTGCAGTTTCTAGTTCTCACATTTTATATCAAAAAAGCAAGTACAAAATATCCAACAACAAATTATTATTAAAAAATAATAATTGAAAGTCTAAATGGCCCTCTTGTTAAGCATTTGCAATGCATGAGCTACGAATAATGCATAAATAACAATGGAATGTTTTTAATTGTACTTTTGGGAGCCAAATCCATCAACATTATTTATAAATAGCTGTTAATCATTCACACTTATTTCACATTGCCCTACAAAGGGCTGTATAATAAAAAAGAGAGAATGACAGGATGAAAAACCATACAAGCAAAACCACTTGTATTAGCATCCATTATCTGTGAGTGACAGCTTCAGGGAGGGAATTGAGACTAAGCAGCAATGAAAAGGAGTTACTGCTTCTGGCCCTTAAATCCATCATTATCATCTCCTGAGCCCTTTGCAACACTATGGAAGCCACCTGTTCAATATTTATACCTTTTCCTGTGAACGGGGCTCATAGCCAGACACTCATCCTCAGACGCTATCACAGGGTTTCTTAAAAGATCAAAGCAGAACTGCATAGCCCACTAACCACATATCTCATTCTCACCATATCATTTTTAATTCAGGCTGAACAGAGCATTGCCACTTCTAGGCCTTTGCAATGCTAGATTGATTTGCTATATTCAACTGATACATTGTATTCAACCTTACTGTACGTATGCATGTTTCTTCTTCCATCATCTAAAATACACCTTCAAAATGTCGTCAAAAACCAAAATGAAATGTAGTTTCTTCCAGCACAAGCACTCAAGACGACCAAGACCCGGGTAACTAAGAAGACTCTTCTTTGTATTGGCACCCAATTGGTCGAATTAACTTTCACTGAATGGCCTGAATCTGAATGGCTCTTGCCGTTTTATGATGGTAATTACATACTCACTTTAGAACATTTAAATCATAAAAAAAACAATTAAAGAAATAAAAACAATTAATTTTCATTGTCTTAAAGCATGCTCAATAATTCAGGAAAGTGAATCCCAGAAATATTAATTAGTTAACCTGTTTATAGGGCTTTTCTAGGATATGAATAACTCATCTAAGTGAACTATTTCACTGTCAGTTAGAAGTCCACTTCATATGCAAAGTGCTATGGTCATTACAGTCCCCTGGCACAAACAGAGCGACATAGTGTACGTTATTAAGTGCCAGAAGGATTTCCAGGAATTGTACATTGGAAACCATGCACTTGCTGGTGAAATGGATGACACAACATAGGAGGGCTACCTCATCAGCCCAGGACCACCTACAGGCAAATCATTTTAAGGAAGGTGTGCTGGTTTGAATTGGGGAGTCAAAGAGGCCATCTATGTAAAGAGGGAATTATCATGCAGCTATTCCTTATTCCTATGTGAATGGCACACCTGGGCATTATAGTTAATGGACATGACAATTTGCATATGAAACTGATTGACTTACTGGTTTCTTTGTTAGGCAATGTCATTATGCAAGGATTCAAGGACTCAATTATTTTTTTATTGCCAGTTTCACTGTATGTGTAAGACATATAGGAGAATAATTATAGTGTTTCTCGCTCACCTTATACCTTAAAACTTAAATATATTTTATATTAAATATTGTTCAACATTAGATGTGGTGTGATATAATACAATAAACAGAGAAGGAGCTTGGGGGCTGGCTTGATGTAGTTATTATATAAATGAGCAAAATAGTAATAGTGCAAATGCATTTTGACAACCATAAGGAGGTGCATAAAAGCGCAGCTTATTAGGAGAATAGTGCAATTGATCAATAGCAGCAAAATGTTTTGTGGTGTGATATTCAAACATCTGGGGTAGAGTTCCGTTGTAAATATGATGCAATGTGCATATAACTGAGTTCAACAGTTCTTGTTTAGGCATATTAATTTCATTCTATGTTCTTGTGATTGTGGTGTGCAACTCAAATAGCTGAGGATGAGTTCTGGTGTAGATGAGATGTAAAGTGAAAATACACTTTTTTTAATAGAGTTAAAAAAAAAAGCTTATATACAGCAAATGTTCTGTATATAAGATTGAGGAAGTTTACAACTATCTTGCATTGTAGATGAGACTGAATTAATCATTTAGATGGTTTCCCATGAAATCCTTATGTCCAGGTAAACTAATTTAACTTTCTGGGATTTAGTTGTTGTTTATTAATTTGTAAGAAGGTTTTTATTGAGTTTAAATATATTCAACTTGTGGTCGTAAGATGTATGCTCTACCAGAATATATTCAAGATGCTATTTGTTAAATGCTGCAAATGTACATTTAGACTTGGAGCACTATGGGGAACTCATAGAACAAAAGTGGTTTAATGGTTTTGGGACTACTAATGGGCATGTTTTCTGTTCAAATATCAGCTCTGTTAAGCTGCTAATATTAGACACTTAGCCCTCTGCCCAGCTCAGTTGTAAGCTGCTTTAAATAAAGCAGCTGGTAATTGCTGCAGATGTACAATTTGCTAAATTAGGCTGGGATAAATTATAATCTTACATGTGTTCTGTTCTTTATTAGGTCTTACCATATGCTAACACACTATTGCACGACATTGCATTGATTCATTAGTTTCTCATAATGTCTCTAAAAGCAATTCATTACCTGTCTTGTCATACGCACAGAGGAGACCCGTGGGAGTTTACTTAAGAGGGTCTCATTTTTTAAATGATGTAAGAGCATTTTTTCCCATTTGCAGTTGCACAGTATTTTACTCATTGAACACTGTTAAAATATACTGAATGTATCTTTTTCAAACTGTAACTGTGGCAAATACTTTATTCTCTATTTTTGAAAAAGAAAAATGTATGAGATGTATCTGTTAATTTATAAAGATGCGGCTTGAGTGCTACACAGTGAATAGACAAAGGCAGGGTACAGCCGAGATGGAAGACTGCAACAACACAAGGGGGCCAAATATAGCAGCAGCCACTTGAGAGAGATTCAAGGACCTTTTGCAGTACAAAAGAGGGGGAGAGAGAAAAGCAGGAGAGAAGGAATCATTGTACGATGACTGAAGTTATCTCCATTGTAATCCATTACCATTTAAAAGTTTGCTTTAGATGTATTCGCATTCTTAGTATCCATAAAAGACTTAATCTCCAAGGAGAAACCGATGGGCAAAAAAATATAAAAATGTTTAAAAACAATGTACATCAAAGTAATTGATAGATACAATTGGAAGCAATTTGCATATTTCTCCTTTTATAATGAATAATATTTTTAATGATTTAAGGAATTTAGGAGGAATTTCAGTGCACAAAGGGCAAGATCACAATCCTAAACAGAAGATCCATAATCGCTGGTCCCTCAGACAGCACTACATCAAGAACCATCATTCATCAATAGCTGATTACTTTGGCAAACTTTTATCTAACATTACAACGTGTAGTTACATTACATGCCACTTAAAACTTTACTGTGCCTTATGTCAACAGTATACAGAACAGGCATCAACTTCTTTGGGCTCTGAGGCATCTAGGATGGAAAATTAGACAGAGGAAACATGCATTGTGGTTAGACAAATCAGTATTCCAGATTTTTTTTGATGTTCCAGATCAAAAATGAAAAGGGCCATCCAGGTTACTATCAGCTACAAGTCCAAAACCCAGGGTCTTTCATGGTATGGGATTATGTCAGTACCCATGTGTCAGTGTCATTTTCAGTTCTCTGATGGCAGCATAATGCAGAAAAGTACATTGATCTTTTATAGCAACATGAATTCTTACAGGATCTGTTCCAGGGATGTCCATGCATTTATTAGCAAGACAATGCAGAAAAAGTAACATAAAAAAAAGTTATTATTGAATATGTAAATCCCTTCCAGTCTTTTTTGAGAAACATTTAATACGTTTGTCACAAATTTGTTAACCACTGGAGAATCTCTGCCCACCTTTTCTCCCCAAAGACTCAACTTTATTATATACCTATTACAAGCCATAAACTTCCCCATCTCATCTTTGGAATTTGTTGCAGTCCTAAAATTCAGGAAATGAAATTTATCATACAAAACATTAAATAACCTGGGTTCATAATGTCTACAATGATATAAAAGTCAAATTACATGTAAAGAGAACTGTGTTTTTAATATTTGCATTTTCCATACTGTCCCATTTTTTTCTGATATGGGGTTGTTGAAAGTTTTGTTGAAATAGAGTTGTACACTGTGAGAAGGTTACATGTCTAAACTTGATTGGAGTGTACTTTACCAGCTGTGAGTTCTTATAGTTTCATCATCATGTGCAGGTTGGATGTTATCAACGGTAACTGGCTGTGTGTAATCAGCTACAGAGTGTTTTGAGTGCTCACCGTAAGCGTGGCTCTGTCCAGGGATACCTAATTATCATTATAACATCTTTAAAAAATAGGTCAAAAAGCTTATCTGTAAAGAATGCAAGGCTAAGAGACATACACTGCTCACATAAATTAGGGGATATTTCATTATGGGATATTTTTCATTTTTAAGTACCCCCTATTTTTTGTGAGCAGTATAGTATCAAAATTTACTACACTACCAATGGTTTTGTAACAATATAAAAAACTGTATGCAGCTTTGTCTTGTAGTCAAGTTAGCAAACTCAACAGTCACTTTATAAAGAAGTCCCACAGTCCTGCTCAGTCAAGCAATTATCCATTTAGCTAATCATGTGCCAGATGCCCAATTCATAAAATAACAGAATGCACAAGGACAGCTTCCATTAATCACATTAGTTATAAGATCAAAGTCACTTTAAATATTGCATGCATATTTTGTAAGGCTGTGTGGTTTGAGTCTTTCAGAAGCAGCTGATCACCTTAGCTATTCATGCACAAGAATACAGTGCATCCGGAAAGTATTCACAGCGCTTTACGTTTTCCACATTTTGTTACGTTACAACCTTATTCCAAATTGTATGAAATTCAATCTTTTTCCTCAAAATTCTACACAAAATACCCCATTATGACCATGTGAAAAAAGTTTTCTTGAGAGTTTTGAA
>JAVSBV010077161.1:0-10087 GCA_033117975.1 Parotocinclus spilosoma | reverse complement strand
CTCAGGGACCCAACTGTGGCAGAGGTGGGATTTGAACCCTGGACCTTCTGGTCCATAGTCCAGTACCGTAACCACTAGGCTACCGCAGTCCCACTTATACAGTCTTACAATTTAAGCAATGGTGGGTTAAGGGCCTTGCTTAAGGACCCAACTGTGGCAGCATGGCCGCTCCACTCTGGGACTGAACCCAGGACCTTCTTGCTGTGAGGCGGCAGCGCTCCGCCCACCGTGCCGCCCAGTCACAATTAATTGTAACGTAACACGCAACTTTTTTTTTTTTACACGTAATAGATTCTAACGAAGGAGTATGTGAGACTTAATATTTAAAATGCATTTGGAAGCACTTTTAATGAAGCGGATTGCTTAGGCCTTTCTTTTTACGCGCTTTAGGCATAAAGTTGAGCTGGAGAAACACAGGATGTTCATTTTAGCCCTTCGAGCATAAGAGTGTAAGCACACTCACAGTGGGTGTGGTCCTAGCGCTGCCTTTGGGCAGGATCTGGTCGGTTGCCCTGGACACTTCGGCTATATCCTTTGTGGGTTGGCCATTGGCTCCTGTGGTGCTGCTGGTGCGTTCGTTTCCACGGTACTGCTCTTCGCTCAACAGGGAGTCGATCAGAACGGCGTCGCGGGGGCTGTCCGGCAGGGAACTGTCCATGTCTAAAAGACCGAGATCAGGTTGCAACACAACACAATACGGTTCTTAATGAGATTCATTCCACATTCAGTACACACTCAGAAATGTCCTTGTTCAGCGTTTTAGTTCATCTACAGTACTGTATTCTTATTCCAAATACGTCTCCGTGGGTCTTAAAGAAGTTATTTATTTGGCTTCTTTAACGTCGCTATCGGCGGCCATGTAAGCGACACACACAAGGTCATCTCAACACCAGTCACATATATAAACACAAGTCAATGCCAATTTTAGTAACCAATAATAACCAATAACCAATAACCAGTAACCAATTAACCTAACACGCATGTCTTTGGACTGTGGGAGGAAACCGGAGTACCCGGAGCAAACCCACACAGACACGGGGAGGACATGCAGACTCCACACAGAAAGGACCCAGGCCGCCCCACACTGGGATTGAACCTGGGAGCTTCTTGCTTTAAGGCAGCGGTGCTACCCCGCCGAGCCACCATGCCACCCCATAATAATAATGGAAAATGGGATCATCTCCTGCCAGCTTTGCAATTTATTGCAATTTGAGGGCATTCTTATCCCCACGTCCCTGTCCCAAACAACAGGATTAATAATATGTGACACAAAGAAGTAATAATAATAATAATAGATAAAAAATTAATAGATAATAGAATAATAATGATCTTCTCAATCTCAGTAGGATGTAGAAGTTCTGTGATTGTTTTAATTACTTTAATTGCTTAAACTAAAGCTCTACTCTTCTGAACAGATCCTGCTGAGATTTGATTAAGGAGAAAATCACACTTGAGCTTAATATTTAGTAAAGGAAGTTCAGAATTGACAGCAGAGGTCAATGAAACAAAAGTGTATTAAAAAAGAAAACCCTCACAAATATTTCCCCCATATTAACTTTATTCTTAAGACCAAAAGCTTGTCCAAACTACCAATGCTCCAAATAACTTCTTATGAATGATCTTTTTTCCTTAACTCTTCTCTTAAGAACAAGCGGTATTCTTAAAATTATTATGTTCTTACGTTTTCTTAACCTCACACTTGTATTGGGCTGTAAGAATTCACGAGGTAAGCATCTAAATTTACCAAACGTTAAACAGATTAGTTATTGGAAACAAAGATTACATTCATTCACTTCAACAGTTTCATCCTTAAAGAACAAAAGCTTTGTTTTTGAGATTGAGGAAATCCCACAAAGGCTTTTTCAACTCTATTTCTTATTGGGAAAAATATTTTGAATGCTTGGTTTGCTGTCCTGGCATAAAACTAAACACACTGCTCACATATTTAATTATGGGGAGATTATATTTTAAAGTATCCCTTAATTTTTGGCTCTGTATAATAAAAATAACAGTAAATACGAATTGACAATGTCTCTCGTTCCATATTTATATCTTATAAGCTGCCCACATAAGAAAACAATGGTGATTTTCGTAAGAAAATGTTTGCAAGTTTCTTTCGACAGAGATTGAAGAGCATTCCCATGAGCTAAAAGTGTTTATTTTAATTATTCTTGGGGGTTTTCTTAAGAAAGCTTCCAGATCGAAATGGGATTCGATGCCAATTTAGAAACGATTTTATTTTTGACAAAACACTGCCACCGTGCGGTCTTTAATAATACGTTAATGCCAAAATACAACTTTAATACAAATAACTCCGTTTAGACTAAAATAGTTTGTTTTCTTGTTCTATGGGATTGAATAATGGCCTTATCCCCCTGATATCCACACATCTACCTGCTACCACGTTAGCCTGCTAACGTACATCATTAGAGGCTCAATATCAGACTGTACAGTTATTAAAAATGTCCTTACTGCACATTCACGTACTAAAAACCATGTAAAGAAAACCAAAGGTGTCGATAATCTTTTTAAACTTAATAAATGTCATCAGGGCTGTTTGTATTCTGCGCTAGCAGGTTAAGCAGGTTAGCATTACTGACTCGTGTTAGCATTCTTAGCACTAAAACTTGTGCAGCCTTTTCAGGAATTACAAAGGAACAGACATGTGAAGTTTACATTCAGACAGATCAGACATTTATTAGACGTTTGGACATTGTAGCTTATTATCAGCAATGCTAAAACATAAAAAAAAATCATAATAAATATTTACATGTAAAGTGCAGTGTTTAAGGTAACAATAAAGTAAAATAAAATATTCAGCCAGAACATCATTATGATAATTGTGACGCATTATACATTTCATTATAGATGAATCAGTGACGCGAAATGAAAGGCTGAAACAGTTGTAGGACCCTACAGTTTTACTACACTGCTCCAAAAACGAGGGGGTATTTCAACATGAATACGAATCAACAAAAAAAAGCAGCCTTTGTTTTGATTTTATTATGGCCAGACTTTTTTTATTACTTGTTTCGCGGATCTGCTGAAGATCAGATTTGAAGAATACAAAAAAACCCAATTTTTTTGGTATTTCTCAGATCCGCTGCAGCACCAATGGTTGAAATGAAAAGAAAAATAAAAACATAATTTTTTAGCTTTTTCCACCCTCCGGTGGAGAGCCAACGGTTTTCTTCTGTTTATTAAATTTTTTCCAGATTCACTTTAATTTAATTGTAGGTTAAATACATTTTATTTTTTAATTCAAATTGATTTTTATTTCTTCCTCCTTCCTTGTATTGATTTCACATAGTCCTCGAGAAATTGAAAAGTGCTGAAAAATAAAGATTTATTTAAATTTTTTTTCCTTCCTCCCCAGTAGATCCGAGGAACAAGCAATTTAAAAAGTCTGGTCTAAGAAAGATCAGCAGAAAAGCAAAGAATCAAAAAGAAAGGCGTTTGATTATGCACAAGGTGGTTTATGGGGGTGAATTTAACAGAAGCGGATTAAACTGGACCAGAGTGCATCCACATTGTGTTCAGTGGGGTGTATGGTCACCCAAGAGAGTCAAAACACCCTGACAGTAATGGGGCATGGACAGGATCAGATTATCCAGCAGTTCTCATGGGATCTTCTTCATATCATTATGAAATATAATCTCGTTTTTATGAGCGGTGTAGTTTAAAATCACAGTGCATGAGGTCACTATTACTTTTAAATCCCCAAGTTGGGTAAAGTTTGCAATGTGCCAAAAAAATCCTAAACAAAAATGAATTCGCCCTGAATTTCAATCATACAGATTGCATGATTTATAGGATTTAAGAGGCACTATCGGGCTGATAAATGTCGTATTGTTTCTGCGTAAGAACCTTGTACCTGAGAGGAAATCACACGCAGAGGTTTGGAAAAAAAACAAAAAACAATTGAAAGCTAATTTACAGAAAGACTTTCACCTCCTGTGTAGTGCAATAGCCATAGAGTTCCCTAATGTTTTCATTCTTAATGTTGCATTAGATCGTTAAACATTAGATCGCCACACTTGCTTTAAGCAACATAATAAATATACCTTATTAGGATTAATTTCAGTAAGATTAACTTTTCAGTGTGAGCTCTTACTAATTTCGAGCTTTTCCCCCGAGGTAACCCTAGGGGGCAGTATTATGCTATAGTATGCTATGAAAACCGGCCACCAAAACTGACTTCTTCCTCAAGCATAGCAACATAATTTAACTTCACTTTCTATTCAACATCAATTTAGACACCCAGGTATGTTCTGATATTGTTTTCTGGTTTATTTATTTAATCTAACCTTGCTGAAAAAATCAGCACTGACCAGCAGTGAATCCATGCTGGTTTAAGCTGGTGTGGTGCTGGTTTTGCTGGTTGACCAGCATACCCAGAAAAGACCAGCATGCAATGGTCACAATTTAAGAACCAACAAAGACCAGTATGTGCTGGTCACCACCATTCATAACCCAGTAAAAATCAGCATGTGCTGGTCACCATCATCCCCAGTAAAGACAAGTATGTGCTCGTCACCATCAACACCAGTAAAGACCAGGATGTAATGGTGACCATCATCCCCAGTAAAGACCAGGATGTGATGGTCACCATCAACACCAGTAAAGACCAGGATGTGATGGTGACCATCATACCCAGTAAAGACCAGGATGTGATGGTCACCATCATCTTCAGTAAAGATCAGGATGTCCTGGTCACCATCAACACCAGTAAAGACCAGGATGTCCTGGTCACCATCATCCCCAGTAAAGACCAGGATGTGCTGGTCACCATCATCTTCACTAAAGATCAGGAGTCCTGGTCACCATCATCTCCAGTAAAGATCAGGAGTCCTGGTCACCATCATCCCCAGTAAAGACCAGGATGTGCTGGTCACCAGTATCCCCAGCAAAAACATGTTTAAAACACAACAAACGCTGGTCACCACTAACTCCAGCATCCTGCTGGTCTGTTTCTTTTCAGTAGAGAAGTGACCCAAATCTTTTCGAAAGCCTTGACTGATAAATAAATATAAAGGTAGTTGCTTAGCACCCATAAACACCTGAGCAAAATAAATAGGTTTTTGTTGTTCATTGTTTTTGGCTCATATTGTGCATTCCAAGTAAGAGTGTGTCAATAAAGACTGCATCTGCATGAACCTCTGTGGATCAGCAACGACCCGGAGGAACACCACAGGTCTCAGGGTC
This sequence comes from Parotocinclus spilosoma, assembly GCA_033117975.1. NCBI lineage: Eukaryota > Metazoa > Chordata > Actinopteri > Siluriformes > Loricariidae > Parotocinclus > Parotocinclus spilosoma. The sequence goes on along the minus strand of JAVSBV010077161.1, from coordinate 4,882 downwards.
GTCACCGGTATCAGTGTTAGATGGAAACGGAGCGATGGAGCAAAGATCTCAGGCCGGAAAGCCCATGGATAAAGTGCCTTGGATCGCGCTAAAGGCCGCCGTTACCCGAGCAGAGGTACTGAAACGTGCCGGCGTTGTTCTGAACCGCGTAGGGGCAGAGGACGTCGGTCTCAAACTGCTGCAGCTGACCCATGAAGGCCAAGTTCGGGGAAATGACCTGGCGCCGTCGCTTCACAAACTCAAAGGCTTCATCCAGGCGAACGCGTTGGGCGTGGATCAGATAGGCCAAGCAGATGGTGGCGGAACGGGAGATGCCTGCCTGGCAGTGGACCAGAACTCGCCCGCCGCTTTCTTTCACCGAGTCTGGAAAGGATCAGAAAAGTCGTGTTTTAATATTTATTTTGTAATTAACATTTTTATTGAGACACGTCACATAGCATACAGTTTCAAATGGATAAAAGGACACACAAAAAAAAACCCCAGAAGGACAATGGGGTAAAAAACAAAACTAAAAACAATATCTAGTAAAATAACAATTCCAATATAACAAAAAGAAAGAAAAATAAAGAAATAAATAAAAGCCTAGGCATTAAATATAGTCAGTATTCACAAAATGTGCAGTAAGTAAGTAATAAAGGAGGAAATGGAAAAGGCCAGGAGAGCTGTGAACATCAAGAATTATATTATTTATATACAATTATTTTTTATTAATTATTTTAATAATTATATATTATTTATAAACAAAGTAAATCCAAAGAGGTTGCCATATTTCCCAAAACTCCTCAGTCCTCTGATGCAAGTCAAAGGTCAGCTTCTCAAGAGGAAGAAAAGTTGCTATTTGAGAGAGCCATAAATTAAGCGATGGGACCTGGGGGCTCGATCAAACAAGTAAAATGCATTTTTTTTTTGCAATGAAAACTAGCATGGTGAAAATCTTTTGAGTGATGTTATCGAATATTGCTAGATTGCCATACAAAAGATATGTGTAGCTCTGTATTCAGCTCAGTTTATCATAGTCTATATTTTATTGTATTTTAATTATTATATTTTCTTAAGATAATACATTGAAATGATTTCAAAATATTAATATTCATTTTATTTTGCTTCTCTGTATTGCAGCAACAGGGTTCAAATCCCACCTCTGTGGAGCTGCCACAGTTGGGCCCTTGAGCAAGTCCCTTAACCCACAAATGCTTGGATTGTAAGACTGTACGAGTTGTAAGTATATAATATATAATTATAAGGACGTCTGCTAAATGCTGTAAATGCAAGTGTAAAAGATATCATTTGGGGCACAGAGTGAATTGAATGTTAAGAATTTCTTGCATGACTAAATGAACCTTTTCCCAGAAAGTTATCATTTGCAAATTTTAAAATTTATAATTTTCTAACTTTAAGTCCAAAAGCAATGAACATCAGTACCTCTTTCAGACTGACACTTGAAACATGTGTTTTAATATTTTAATATTGTTGTCAAAGCCAGTCGTAACATCAATCCTAACTGCTGCTCAGCGAGCTGAACATATTCGGACTTTTCTTCCTAAATTTTCTTTAGATTATAAATTTAAATGATTTCAAAATATTCATATTAATTGTATTTCTGGACTGTGTACTCAGGTCAGTTTGTCATTGTCTATATTTTATTTTATTTTATTTAAATATTCAATTAAAATATTCATATAAATACTATTCAATAAATAAATGTTAATGTAATTAGTATAAATTTTATTTAGATTCTGTAAATTAATTTCAGTTTCAGTTCATCTATAAATTGTTATATAATATTTAAATATTAAATAAAAATATGAATATACATACTATTTAATTAATTAATGTTAATGTAATCAGTATTAGTTTTATTTATTTTATATGAATTCATTTCAGTTTGTTATAATCTATAAATTATTAAATTTAAATACTAAAGAAAACAATTCATTTAAATACAATTTAATTAATTAATGTTAATGTAATTAATATTGAATTGTATTTGGTTTCTGTGAATTCATTTCAGTTTGTCATAATCTATATATTCTTTTATTTTATTTAAATATTTTATTTAAAAAAATTAAATACTATTTTTATTATTTAATGTTACTGTGATTAATATGAGTTGGATTTCTTATTCTGCAAATTCATTTCAGTTTGTTTTAATCTATATATATATATATATATTTATTTTTTTTTTTTAATTATAATATTATTATTATATAATTGAACATTACATTAAAATAACGTTCCAAAATGTTGATATTAATTTGATTTAATTTCTGTGTATTTGTTTGTGTATCACTAGACTTCTAAACTGTTACTATAAACCTTTATTATTATGATCATTTTGGATACCCCGAGCAGGTCCGGCCCCTTTTTGAGTCTTGATTCTTCCTTATAACATTTGGAGAGTTTTTCCTTGCCACTGTTGCACTAGGCGTGCTCAGTTAGGGCTCTGGGCCTAGACGAAAGCTTTCGAAAGCTGCTTTGAGAGAATGCTTCACTTTAAAAGTTCTATAAAAACACATTCGACTTTGGTTTTGTTGTTTTTTTTGCAGGACAAAATCTTAACCTTTGCAGGCAACAAATTTGATTTTGGACAGAGCGGAACCAGGTGCAGTTACTTTCCGTTTCTCTTCCTCCACTATTGAAATCTTCTCAGCTTCCCCTCTTTTTTACTGCACTAACCAGCTACGATTTTACACTTCTGTGGAATTACTATCGTTATTAAACGTGAACTTGTTTTACCTGGTCGTACAGAGGCATTGTCCTGCCCGAGACTCGTGGCTCTGTCTCTCCGAGTGCCATCTGATTCCCGCAGATGCCTGGGTCAGTGACACACAGCTCAGGATAAATCTGTACAAACCCATCGAATCCCCCTAAAAACAAACACACACGTACACAAATACCACATGTTACAGCCTTAAAATACTGATAATCACAGATTTATAAACAATATTTTTATTCTTATATTTACAGCATTCTGCAAAACAACCCTGGTTAAATTAAATAGGACATTTCAATGATTTTTTAAAAACGTTTGCAGGGGAGGTGTTTTTTTTAGAAAAATTTTATTTTAATCAATATAGTTTCTTTAGATAATACATTTAAATCATTTAAAAATATTCATATTAATTGGACTTTCTGTGTACTCAGGTCAGTTTATTATTGCTTATATTTTATTTTATTTTATTTCTATATTAAATTAAAATATTCATATAATTGCGATTCAATTAAAGAATGTTAAGGTAATTAGTATTACTTTTATTTAGATTCTGTAAATTCATTTCAGTGTGTTATAATCTATATATTAATTTATCTTTAAGTGAATAAAATTATATTATTATATATTAAATTAAATAAAATATTTAAATTTAAATAAAATACAAAATAATTTAAATACAATTTAATGTAATTAATATAATTTCTGTAATTTTTTTGTTTGTTATAATCTATATATTATTTTATTTAATTTAAATAATACATAAAAATATACATTTAAATACTATTTAATTATTTAATGTTAATGTAATTATTATGAATTTTATTTAGTTTCTGTAAATTAATTTTAGTTTATTCTAATCTATATATTATTTTTTTCAAATATTAAATAAAAAATATTAATTTAAATACTATTTAATTAATAGATGTTAATGCAATTAATATAATTTCTGTAAATTCATTTCAGTTTGTTCTAATCTATATATTATTTTATTTAAATATTAAATAAATTGATTCATTTAAATACTATTTAATTCAATAATGTTTATGTAATTCATATTGATTTAGTTTCTGTAAACTCATTTCAATTCGTTATAATCTATTTATTATTATATTTGGTTTTATTTAACTTATTATATTTTATTTAAACATTACATTAAAATAACGTTCCAAAATGTTGATATTAATTTGATTTAATTTCTCTGTATTTGTTTGTGTATCACTAGACTTCTAAACTGCTACTATAAACGTATTAATGAGGTCACTTTGTTTAATTATTCTGAACAATTAGGATACCCCAAGCAGGTCGGGTTCTTTTTTGTGTCTTTTTTCTTTGAGAAAAGAAAAAAAAACCCTAATTGGATCAGGGATGCCCAAACTTCAGCGAGTCATAAAGTTATTTACAGTTCGTTTTGTAAGTGTATATATAATCATATATTACATATACATGATATTACTTATCAGTGGATCTATTGTTGTTTAGTGCCATAAGGCTTTGATTAAATTGTCTAATATTACAATCTTTTTCATTTCTATAAATGAACCAGTGTTTCCCACTTCCTCTCACCACTGCTGTATCATTTAATCACATTATATCAGATCTAACCACATGAGGTTTCCCTTTCCACAGAGCTCAGATCCAGATCAGTACGTTCAGTCTAATAATAACTACAGTCTAATACTAAGCTTTGGCTTCTCTCTCTAATCCTGTTCCACTTTACCACGTAGAGACACTTTATAATTCTCCAATTACAGACTGTAGTCCAGCTGTCCCTTTACTCTGTTCTCTAACGGTCCAGACCCCCACAGGACCAGCACAGCAGTGCTGCTGGAGTTCACACACTGTCTGCTGTAGACAAAGGAGCTCGTTTGTTCCTACACACTTTGTGTTAGTCATCCTCTAACATCAGGAGACGATGTGCCTCCAAGGACCTCCCACTAAGGACTCATTTTATAATTTATTTTGTTTTATAATTTAGTTCATTTTCAAATTTTTCTATTACTAATTTAACTTTTACTATTTATTTGTTATTTATTGATTGCCCTGGTTTTGCTGTAATTTAATATTCATGTGGTGTTTATTTACAGGTAGTTAGCATCTAGGCCACCCATGGAGGATGGGTCCTCTGTTGAGTCTTGGTCCTCCCAAGGTTTCTTCCTACCATTTTAGGGA